>CAUYLG010026529.1:0-219021 GCA_963573385.1 Cacajao melanocephalus | reverse complement strand
AAGAAGAGCTAACGATCCTAAATATATACGCACCCAATACAGGAACACCCAGATACATAAGGCAGGTTCTTAATGACTTACAAAGAGACTTAGACTCCCACACAATAATAGTGGGAGACTTTAACATTACACTGTCAATATTCTACAGATCAACGAGATAGAAAATTAACAAGGATATCCAGGACTTGAACTCAGACCTAGAACAAGTAAACTTAACAAATCTTTACAGAACTCTCCACCCCAAATCCACAAAACATACATTTTTCCCAGTATCACATTACACCTATTTTAAAAGTGACCACATTATTGGAAGTAAATCACTCCTCAGCAATTGCATAGCATTTCACAGGTTGAAATAAAATATTAGTTGGCTGCTTGTTATTTTCATCCCTTATTCCTTCCTGTCTCCATTGTTAAGCACAATTATTGGCATAAAAGAGGTTTTTAATACCCATTTTTAGACTGCATTCTAGCTTGGGTAATAGAACAAGAATCCCGCTCTCTCCCTCTTTCTTTTTCTCTTTCACTTTTTTTCTTTCAAAATAAATAAATTAAATAACGTTTTGGAATCTATAGAGGAATTTTATTAAATGAGGTGAAAATTCACCCAAATGGAAACGGGGGGTTGTTGGCTTTATGGGAAAAAAGTATGTAAAAAATTCTAGGCTGGGCTCAGTGGCTCACGCTTGTAATCCCAACACTTTAGGAGGCCAGGGCAGGTGGATCACCTGAGGTCAAGAGTTCAAGACCAGCCTGGCCAACATGGTGAAACCCCATCTCTACTAAAAATACAAAAATTAGCGTGGTGTGGTGTCAGGCTCCTATAATCCCAGCTACTCAGGAGGCTGAGGCAGGATAATCGCTTGAACTCAGCAGGCGGAGGTTGCAGTGAGCCAAGATTGTGCCATTGCACTCCAGCCTGGGTGACGGTGAGACTCTGTCTCAAAAAAAAAATTATACGAAGATATTTAACAATGGTAATCTCTGAACAAAGTGGGAATGTAATTTTTTTTCATTTTGCTTTACTGTATGCACTAGTTTTCTATAATGCAGTTAATTGCTAGGATGATGCTTCCAAGTGAATGAAGGGGATGCTATCTAGGGTGTGAGTTCGTTTTAAAGCCAGGAGCAAGGACATTTCCACAACAGTGGAGGGAAGGCAGGAAACGAGAGCGAGGAGGTCTTGGACTGGTTTAAAGTAGAACATTTCTTGAGTCTCCAACAGCTGAGCAGTATGTCTAAGAGGAGGAAAGCAGTCACCCCAAATTCCACAAGTCCAAATGGACTGAAGAAGTGGGTGCTTTGCACCAATTGCATGTGAGTTTCTGAAGCTGGAGCTTAGGGCTGCCTGATTTTTGAGGGAATTGCAAACTCTGTTCAGGGGCATAGCTTGTAGAAAGAGGATGAGCCTGGAGTCCACACTGACTGCTGTCTGCTGTATCCCGTCTCCTCCCCAGCATTGGCCATGGGTCTCTGTGTCGCCATGATCGCCTTTGTCCGCCTGCCGAGCCTCAAGGTCTCCTGCCTGCTTCTCTCAGGGCTTCTAATCTATGATGTCTTTTGGGTAAGTGTCCTTGGAGCCCCTCCCCTCCTTTGTGTTGAATTGAAGAATTCACTCCTGAAAACTATTAAATAGAAGTATCCGGCTGGGCACAGTGGCTCACGCCTGTAATCCCAAAACTTTGGGAGGCCGAGGTGGGCAGATCACCAGAGGTTGGGAGTTCGAGACCAGCCTGACCAACATGAAGAAACCCTTCTCTACTAAAATACAAAATTAGCCATGCGTGGTGGCACATGCCTGTAATCCCAGCTACTCCAGAGGCCGAGGCAGGAGAATTACTTGAACCTGCCATTGCACTCCAGCCTGGGCAACAAGAGTGAAACTCCATCTCAAAAAAAAAGTATCCAGAGTCAGTCTTGCGCAGCCGCTGATCACTCCCCAGTCCTGAACTGTAGTTGTTCATGGGTGCACAGTCCAACCCTTGTGTTTTTTGAGAGGTTGTACAGTAGGTGGTGTGTGTGTGACTCCTGGGATAGAGGAGGTAACCGGCTGACAAGGCTTGCTGCAGTGAGGGCCACCCTGTCAAGAGAGTAATCTCTGGGTGTGGAGGGTGCAGAAATTAGCAAGTACACAGAAGAGCAAAGATTCTCTTTCTCCTCAAATCATACAGAGAAAGCATTGCAGTCATGGCATTCCGAGACTCTGCTCTTAAGAGCAAAGGGGGCTCATGCTGAAAGCAGGTTGCTTCCAGCTCCCTCTGTTAAATACCTGCCTCTCTCCAACTCGGCAGGTATTTTTCTCAGCCTACATCTTCAATAGCAACGTCATGGTGAAGGTGGCCACTCAGCCGGCTGACAACCCCCTTGACGTTCTATCCCGGAAGCTCCATCTGGGGCCCAATGTTGGACGTGATGTTCCTCGCCTGTCTCTGCCTGGAAAACTGGTCTTCCCAAGGTAGGACCTCAGGCTATGAAGGACCACGCTGCCTTCCTGTGCCTATCTGTTCCCCGACTTGGTCAGTCTCTTTTGTCATCAGTATTCTAATCCCTACCTGCAGTCCTTATCTCCGTGCAGCAGAAGAGGAAATGAGGATGAGATTCTTGGCTTACCAAGGATGATCACTGAGTGATCCAGGCACTGCCTTTTATTACTGATTAGTTTCCACAAACAGCCATGCCTTACTGCTGTTTCTGCTGTTTAAAGTTGGCTGGAGGGAGGAGAATCTCGATCCCTTTTACTTGTAAGATATTTGTAAAATAGGTTCTTCTAATGGTAGAATTATACAGCTCCTGGTAGTATGATCTTGGCAAAATGAATGTGCTGCTTTAATCTTCCATCTGTAATAGTAGCCAGGTGCTTATTTGAAGTCTCGGCAGTGAATGTGTCACAAATAATTGCTTGACATTTCTAGAGGAAGCAGCACTTAAGCAAGGCACCTCCAAGGTGTTCTCCTGAAACACTGGGGCCAGGTGGAAACATCTAGTGCCAGTACTGTCACAGCTTTTGATCTCTAAACTCTTGAAAACTTTGTTCAGTCAGAAGAGATTTCCGTCTACCATGCAGATAAGTTATTTGACTCCTTTAAAAAGCTCACAGACTTTGCACAAAAAAACTGTTGTAGAGTCTGACATCGCTAACCTGTGAAACTGCATTCCAGCTCCACCGGCAGCCACTTCTCCATGTTGGGCATCGGAGACATTGTGATGCCTGGTCTCCTGCTCTGTTTTGTCCTTCGCTATGACAACTACAAAAAACAGGCCAGTGGGGACTCCTGTGGTGCCCCTGGGCCTGCCAACATCTCCGGGCGCATGCAGAAGGTCTCCTACTTTCACTGCACCCTCATCGGATACTTCGTAGGTAAGGGAACCAGAGAGACTGCAGATGATCCTCTCCCTGGCTGTCCTCCAACCCTTGGAATTCAATCAGGTCTTCTAGGTACAGATACTGGATGGAAGGAGAGCAGGAATCCTGGGTGCTGTAATAGACGACCTGGCCCGTGAGAGAAGTGTTCTGTGTACTGGATAGGCCAATTGCCTCTCCAGCAGTGTGTCTGAAGGACCTTGTAGGAAAAGCATGGTCAGTCCTCACAGCCAAGGACACAACACACAGTACAGTGGATGAGTCTGTGCTTAAATCTTCCCCTTGAGTGTAATAATTGTTGTATTTATTTCCTACTTGATTCAACAGGTACTACATTCATTAGTGCTACGTTTCTGGCACTCTGACCTAGGCTAAGCTTTCTAGCCAGCTCACGTATAGGCAGACAGGAGGAGACAGTTGTAATTGGTCTGGGAAACGCAGTCACCTGCCTGCACGTGCAGTCGCTCGCGCACAGTGAGTGGAAAGGAGCACCTCTTGCACTTGGTGCCGCCTCCTCAACCCCAGCACAGTCCTCGTCCCACAGCAGTTCATACACGTGGGTTCATTTCAGTCCACAAACTCAAGAGGGGCAAGGCTATAGTAGTATCCCTGTTAGACAGATGCGCAGGCTAAGGCTCGCAGAGGTGGAAGGCTGGAACTAAGCTCATGTTAGCCATTGTGAGTAGCAGAGTTGGAACTTGAACCCAGGTTTTCTGCCTCCCGAGTCGCAGCATCACAGCAGACAGAGGCACACTGTCCAGCCCTGCAGAGGGGCTGGAGGTGGGGTTTGAACCCAGGAACCTGAGCAAGGAGTGAGACTTGGGTCAATCATGTGTCCCTGGAGTTGGAGGTGTTCCTTAAAGCTGTGCTGATCCACATTTCTTCAACTGCCCAAGCTGGGCATTTCACACCCAGCCAGAGAATGGACTACAGCACATTGGGTCTGTACAGTCGCAGGACTTTGCCAAACAGCAGCCAGGTGACACGGGTTCTCTCTCCTGTCTCACGGATGCCCCTCTCTCCTCACAGGCCTGCTCACTGCTACTGTGGCGTCTCGCATTCACCGAGCCGCCCAGCCTGCCCTTCTCTATTTGGTGCCATTTACCTTATTGCCACTCCTCACGATGGCCTACTTAAAGGTAAGAGTAGCGGTTATAAGCCTGTGAAAGCAGTGCCTTGGATTGGCCTTGTGCCTGGGTTTGTGCTCTCCTCGCTGAGGTGGCTCTGCTTAAGCCCGAGTGAACTTTTGATCTTGGCTGGTGTGTGCGCCACCTTGACACTAGCAAACGCTTCCAGATTCACGCAGCCACTAACAGAAAATGCTAATGAGCTAGGCCACTACACCACCTGGTCGAGGGTTAATTAACTGAAAGCCCCAGACCCAGCTGTGGGAACTTCCCGCTCCTGTTAAGAGCAGTGCTGTCCTGCCACGTAACAGCTTAACACTATATTAAAGTTGGGGAATAATTAAGAGTGAATAGTGTTGGGACAGCGTATGATAAAACCAGAGTCAGAGAGCCCATTATTCCCAGATATCTATTCTCAGCCCCATTTTACAGATGAGGAAGCAGATACTTGCCCAGATCACCTGACTCGCTGCCTCTAGAGAGTTGGTAAAACCCCTTCCTTGCTCAAGGAGCCTAAAAGCATCCCTTATAGGGAGTCCTAAAAATGGTGGTTTACTTTTCAGTGGGTAAGATTTAAATGCTCTTTGATTTCCCACAGAAGCAATCTGATCTCAGATCAAGCATCAGAAAGGGGGCAGGGCGCGCATAGTGGCTCACACCTGTAACCCCAGCACTTTGAGAGGCTGAGGCGGGCGGGTGTCGAGTTCAAGACCAGCCTGGCCAACATGGCGATACCCCGTCTCTACTAAAAATACAGAAATGAGCTGGGCATTTTGGTGAGTGCCTGTCATCCCAGCTACTCAGGAAGCTGAGGCAGGAGAATCACTTGAACCCAGGAGTCCAAGGATGCAGTGAGCTGAGATCTTACCACTGTACTCCAGCCTAGGTGACAGAGCGAGACCCTAGCTCAAAAAAAGAACCAGAAAAGGGCCAAGCTCAGTGGCTCACGCCTGTAATCCTAGCACTTTGGGAGGTCAAGGCAGGAGAATTGCTTGAGCCCAGGAGTTTGAGACCCGCCTGGCCAACCTAGGAAGATCTTGTATCTGGGGAAAAAAGAGTTTTTAAAAAGAATCCTAGCTGTGTGTGCCTCGTGTTTAACTCTGTAACTGAGAAAGTCCCTTGTTTCCCAGGGCGACCTCCGGCGGATGTGGTCTGAGCCATTCCACTCCAAGTCCAGCAGCTCCCGATTCCTGGAAGTATGATGGATCATGTAGAAAGTGACCAGATGGCCATCATCGTCCTTTTCTCTCAACTCGTGGTTTTGTGTCCTCTCAGAGCTGGCCTGGTACTCAGAAACGTGCCTGTTAAGGAACTGCCGTGTGACTGGATTTGGCATTTAAAGGAGCTTGTTTGCAGGAGAGAGGTGCTGGAGCACTGTTGGCTCCTTCTCTTCCTGCGGATGCAGAGGTGAGGCCCCCTCCAGAGGGACAGGCCTCTCCGCAGCGCTCCTTCCTCCCTCGTTTTTATGGATCTGCACCAGACTGTTACCTTGTGGGGGAGATGGAGATTTGACTGTTTAAAAACTAAAAACAGCGAGGAGTCTTTTTAGAACTTTTGAACACTAAAAGGATGAAAAAGATTAGCAAACCGAAGTTTCTTCAGTGAACCCTTGAGAACTTTGGGACCAGTTTCCTGTGGGGGACTCAGTTTCAGAGAACTGAGACAGAAGCTCTTCTGTCGTTATATTCTTCTTTCCTTTTTTTGGATTTATTAAATATTTTCTGTGGTGTGAAGTGACTTATTAAATCCACAGACATTGAGTGACTTCTTACAACATCCACATAAGAATTTGTTGTAATGAGTTCATGTCCACCCAGACGTTGTGTTGGCAGTGAACAAGGGCACGGTTTTTATACATACGTACATATATATATATATATATCAACACACACATAGATATATATGAATAAACGAGAATTAAATTCCGCTACGATCACGCTGTGTAGCTGACAGGGGCTTGCTGTGGTTTTGAGCATGTCGAGCAGTTTACTGTGGCTTCCTTGTATATGGATCAGCTGCTGTCCTTCCCCTTCACGACTGACCCCGCAGTTACAAACCAGTATAGCATTTGTGCCGATACTCATGGACTTTAGGCGCCCTTACTTGGTTTTGATCAGTGTAGCAAATTAGGGATGAAGAGTTCAAACCTTTTGGTCCTTTTTTTCTGTTCCTAGGCTTCTCCCTGGCAGGGTGTTTCGTAGTTTCTTCTCAAGCCAATGCATGTATTATAGCAGCAGGTGTCTTTGTGCTTTCTCATCATAATGTACTACTTGTAAATACATTTTTCTATTTTCTATTTTTTTGTATTTTTTTTGACATTTTGTTTCATTGGTGTGCTGTATATTTTCCATGCCCTCACTCCTTTAAGAAAAAAAAAGGAAAAAAGCAACACAACCCTGTCCTTGCTGTTGTGATTATAGTCTTGGTTTACCTGTGGTGACAACCGGGTGTGGGGACAAATGCCCCTGTGAGATGGGCCCCAAATTCCAGGAACTGGGGAAAGAACAAGCTGCTCTGTCCTGAGGACCGGACCCGTGCTTGGGCCGCTGTGAGCCCAGAGTTCTGGCAGGAACTAGTGTTACGGTGCTGGCCTTTACCTGAGCCGCCCTGCCTGGTAAGAAGGTGTTCAGAGGCAGAGAGAGCCTGCAGTTGGCATGAGAATGCCTGACAACAAAGGTGGGAGAAGGGCCCCGAGTCCTGGCCTCTCCCCGAGGGTCCCTGCCTCAGTGGCTGCCTCTGTCTTGACCTGTGTAATGAACTGCCGTGCTGTGTTGTTGAAGTCACTGTGGCTCGAGCTCACAGGGGTGCCCAACATGATGTTAACAGAGTCTGAAGCAAACAGGGTATTGGGTTCCTCTGTTGTCTTCAGATCCTGCTGAGGCGTTTCTGGGGTTTTGTTTTTAATAAATGACTCCTTTGTAGCCTTTATCACATCACCTGCACTTTGGTTGTTGGTACCAAACAGCTCCCAGCCATCTCTTTCCTGTTCTGGAAGACTAATGGGGAGACCCTATCTGGCCCCAGATCTGGTCACCTGCAGCTCTGGCCCAGTCATAGATACTGAAAGAACTGAAGCTTCTGCTGTCCACAGAACTCAAAACTGCCTCTGCATTTAGTGAAGACTAAAAATCCACTCGTGGACTCACTCTCCTACCTTCTCAGCCCTCAAGGATACAAATGGCTGAACAGGCCCGGGGGTAGGGAGGGGCTCCAGAATGGCTCGGATTAAGGGCAAGTGCCAGTGATGGGTAGAAATAATGTTATTCCTAAAGCCTGTAATCCTAGCACTTTGGGAGGCCGAGGCGGGCCAGCCACCTGAGGTCAGGAGTTCGAAACCAGCCTGGCCAACATGGTGAAACCCCATCTCTATCACAGTTAGAAAAATTAGCTGGGTGTGGTGGTGGGCACCTGTAATCCCAGATATGGGAGGCTGAGGCAGGAGAATTGCTTCCCCGGAAGGCGGAAGTGGCAGTGAGCTGAGATTGCACCATTGCACTTAGGGCGAGATGTCGTCTTAAGAAAAAATGTTATCCTGGCAATTGGTCATTTTTTCTGTGTTTGTTTTCATAAGAAAATTAAATTCCAAACAGAAGGAACATCATCTTGTCACACTCACTTCTGTGCAGGCTTTGGGGGGAAATACCCAGACTGTGAATGCACCATGGATTCTAGTTGCTAGTCTTCAAAGCCCTTCAAACACTCCCTTAAAATTTGGGCAGAGAAACAGCAAATACTCTGCTTGTCTTGAATTCACCATGGTAGACACGCTCGAGTCCCTCCCAGTTCTGGAAGGTGTGCCCTTTTGATGGAGGGTTGAGTGGGTGGGCCGCACACGTCAAGACTTCTTCCAGTGTCCCTTGGCTCCCCACTGCCTGATACGTTCATGTCCGCCTCTTATTTCTGTTTTCTCAAATACCGTGGTTTAGGGGTTTTTAGGAAATCTGTCTCATTAGGCATGGCATGTTCATGAAGTTCAGCACAGACTCCTTCCTCACTGACGGAGGTCCTTTTTCCCCACAGAGAGACTGTGTTAAGAGAACTCCCACTCATTCATAGTAATAACTTTTTTTTTCTAGTTTGAGCTAATGAAGATGTGACAGCAAAGTTTATCCAAAGCCTACTGTGTTCCATTACTGTCATTACCACACGTACCCTTTCCGAATGTGACAGTGACAGCTCCCAGCCTAGGAGCGGTTCAAACGAAGGCAGCCTGGGGCTAAGCAACTGTCTGCATTACTTTTGTAGCAGGCTCGGGGGCCTTGGGCAAACAGGCAAGTTAGGTCACCCACAAGAAAAACCAAAGCACTAGTTCTCTGTAAGGAGGGAGCGGAAGGGAGTTCCGTTTTGCCAATAAAGTGTTAAAAATAGAACCTGCTGTGTCTGCCGAGCAGCTCTCACGTGACTGCTCACCAGATCCCATGTTGTGTGTACATTTCTGTTTTGTAAAGCCTAGCGTTTATGTCAGAGCCTGGGAATGCAGCAGTCGTGTCTATACATGGAATACGTGCCTCAGGGACATCATTTCTGCAACCGCCTTCTCCACAGAGGCACGGCAGCCGTACGGGCTCGAAGACTGCTGTCTCAGTCTCCTGCTGGTCTTCCAGCCCACAGTGGCCGGGACAGCCTTCCCCTACTTCGCCGAATCACATTTCTTCTGCAGTTTCCAACAGTGAAATCATTTCAAGAACAATGGCTGCTAACTCGTGTCAGCTGAAACACTGCAGATCGAGTCATCCAAGTCGAGCTGCTGCTGCTTTCTGGAAGGGATAGACCAGGTAAGACTTTCATCCAGAAATTATTCCTATTCTTGTGCAATGTGTAGGGTGCCTTCTGTCTAAATTTCTGCAGGTTCAGATTCCAGCTGTCTGATGCGCAGAGCCTCTCATCACAAAACTTCTCCCGCTCCTTGCTTTGCTTCAGCCATCATCTGTTTCCTCCTCAACCTTTCCCTTGGAATCCAGCGTTCTTTCCTGTCCAGTAGAGGCAATCAGTGATGTTTCAGAGAAGCTCGAGGCACTGGGCCCCCAAGTGAACAAAACCAGACGTCCTGACACCCTATCCCTGCGGTTTGCAGAGGCTGCTTTGGCATGCTTGGCTTGTGAGGAGGGGGCATAGCAGCCATCCCCACACAAGGTTACACAGGGATGCCATGGTGCGTTGAAGAGCAGAATCTGTAGCCTTCTGTGTGTAACTCTGGGCCTTGCTGTAAACAGCAAAGCCTTGGGCTGGGGATCCTGTATCACAGGACTGGATGTACCAATGAAGAGAAGGTTGAAAAGCAAGTTGGCGCAGGAGAAGCCCACTGCTCCTGGTGGACACAGGCCTGCATTTAACCAGATGACTAACGATACATGAAAGTCTTCTACAGCCCCACAGCACTGATCTTTCATCACTTAGAGGTTTCAGAAGTCTCATTGCACAGAGCCAGTGGTTAGCAGGTACTTGATGTAAACGTCCTGCAGGGGAGGCGATGAGTCTGTGCAGCACTTACAGAGGAGCCCTTGAGCGTGCAGTAGCGCTCCTAGACTCCCGAGTTCCTAAGACTCCATGCGCAGACTCCGCTTTGCTTATGGTTCCTTTCATCTGGAGTCTACCTAGCCAGTTTTTCCCATAAGTTCCAAGAAATCTTTTTCCTGTTTAGAACCTGTCAAGCATGCCACCTGTCTGCAGGCAAACAGAGGCCGCAAAGGTCCCAAAATAGCCGAGTCCACGAGCTGTCTCCAGCCCCCATGGAGTCCTGGGACTGTCACACCAGATCCAAAGACAACAGAGGAACGGGAACCAGTTAGGCAGAAGACTTGAGCAACTGGGAGTGAGGAAGCCTGTCAAGCAGTGAGCGGCAGGCCTCGGCTTGTAAGGAATGGAGGACAGGAAGCGGGCTTCCACAGGACAGAGATGGAGAAATGCAGGACAGGAAGTAGGTGTCCACGGGACAGGGAGGGAGGAATGGAGGACAGGAGGTGGGCGTCCCCGGGACAGAGATGGAGTGGGGCAACACCACAGTCACTGCCAGCCATCCAGCCCTGGGATCCCGACACCAGTTGCTCTGCCTCGCTCCACCTGTCAGCCTTTTCATGCCACATTTCTATCTGCCCACCTAGAGCTGCGGGGGTGTAGCCAGCACATAAGCTTCTAACTTTTGTATTTGAGCCTCTGCCATTGGAGATTGAATTCCTCACAGTTCTGGTTGCTGTCGTGCCTTCTTGATGGGGTTTTTATCCTCAGGTAGACAGTAACACATTTCCGAAAGAGGCCGAGAGCTTGCTAGTGCAGGGGGGAACCAAGATGGCGAAGCATCACACACACTGATGAGCCATGGTCTTGCTGGCTTCACGGGGGGAGGAAGGCAGTGCCGCCCTCCCCAAGACCACCAGCTGGCCAGGAGCCCCGGTCCCACCTTTCCTCCTTCCCTCGTGCCTGCTGGACATTCCTGCGGCCCTCCCCTGTGAATGCAGCCTCTGAATGTCTGGGGCAGTTGCTGTGAGAGATGTCATGGCCTGGACTAGGGTGATGCGAAGAACAGAACTTGCTACCAGATTGGATGCAGGGGCGGGGACTCCACTGTGACTTCACACCTCTTCACCTGAACGATTAATTGCCAAAACAGATGCAGAAGAAACGGGGAAGAGGAGTTTTTCCAGACAGTAGACCAGCTAAAGCAAAACAACTGAGAGCTTCGCTTACATAAAGCCTTGCGAGACGACCTCCACAGTGAGAGGCAGGAGGAACACTGCTCTGTGGTGCTCTGAGTGTGAAGGCGTTTGTCAGCGCTCGCCCCTCACACAGCCACCATGAGCTCTGGTGGGGACAGAGCCCCTCAGTCTGAGCTGTGTCATCTGAAATGGGGACAAAGGTACCTCATAGAAAGTACTGAGTGAATATGAGGCGCTCTTCTGGTTTACTGCGTTCTCATGTATTTCACACATGATGCTCAGGGAGTTGGAATACCATTAAAATCGTTAGATCTGTACGCTGTCATGACACAACACAGATCCCCGTAGAACTTCATCATTGGAAATACTGGTTCTCTCTCCACTGCCGAGGGGTGCAGGGGGAGCTGGCACTCGAGCCCCCGCCCTGTGTCTTGATATTTTCTTCTGTGCACTGAAAGGCCTGGCGCAAAGCTCCATGCACAGAGGGAGATGGGGGGCGACCCTGCCCATGCAGTTCCTCATTTTGGCATCTTAAGGCCAAGAGGATCAACCTCTACCCAGATGCTGCAAACAAACCAATGTTGACATGTTTTTCTGTACTTCTTTTCCATGGTCAGCACTACCTGTGCCCTCTTTTACTTCAGTGTTCTTCAAAGCCTTGCTGCTTGTTTGGAGGGAAATGTTTGCTACATTGTGAAGCTACCATACTGTCAGTCTTTTGTGGGTCTGTATTCGTTCATAAATCTAGGTTTTTCATGAACAAACTCATGGGCCAAACTCCTAGCCTGTGTTAAACTAAAAAACAGTCCGTTTTCACATTGATTAAATAAATAAAATAAAAAGCAAGGTCACTGTAAGCCACCTGGTCAGTCCACTGGATAGCCGCTTAGTCCACTAGACAGGAGAGGGGCAGTCACCAGACTAGATGGAGCGTAAGAGGAGCAGATTCCAGCCACACATTTGGAAAATTCTCAGTCCTCCAGGCCACAGTGAAGGAGTCAGGGCTGAGGCACCATCTGATGAAGTAGATGAATAACTGGTAGGAGCTGAAGAAGGACCTGATCCTCCCTTGAAGGGATGGGCCTGGGCTTTGTCCTCAGCCCTGTCCAACATCCTTCTGGATCATTTGGCTAGGGACACAGTTGCCAGGCTTCATTTGAGGAAGACATGAAGCAAGGAGAAGGGACATGCCCGTGACCTAAAGCTGGGAGTCCTGGGGTGTCAAAGCAGACCTGAGGAACTCTGCCGAGAGAGCCCCAGCAAATGATGGCCAGATGCCAGGTGTCAGGCACACCTCACAACAGCCCTTTAAGGCAGGAGCCATTACTGTCACCATTGATACAAAGAAACTCGCCAAGACCCCAAGATCACCAATTGGTAAGTAGCAAAATAAGCCCTAAACACTGCCCCGACCATTATATTCCATCCTCGTCCCAGGATGAGAAATGTCCTCCACCCAAGAAAATACAACACTCATGGCTCACGGGCCTCCTCCTAGTTCCAAATAAATTTAAATCCATCCACTTCCTATAGCAAATAAAGATTCTTGCACAGCCTCTGCCCAGCTCTCCCTCACTGCAGAGTGTTCCATGTTGTGGGCCAAAATAGTGGCCAATCTCAGACCTTCAATCTTGTTATATAACAGAGCAGATTTTATAATCCATTTTATGTACCCAAAGTGTCAAGGGCGGCTAATTTGCCCCCAATCTTCCTGCTTCCAGAGTCTGAGCTCATTGCCCACATTATGAGAAGGTAATCACAGCCAAGTTTTGTAGACACGACTTGTTTGGCCTAGACACAGAACTGTGGGGGAGTTTCTCTAAACAGGGAAGGGCCGTGCAAACAGCATCGTGCTGGAGATGGGGGCCCACCAACCCTAGCAGGCAGCAGGAGAGCTGGGGTTTTGGCTGCCGAGCCCTGTGCTGACCCAGCTGCTATCCAGAGGGGGCACACCGACACCTTCCTCTCCAATGATGCCGCAGGAGTGTTGACCATTACTCACTCATGAGAGGCTGTCACCTCACACAAATCAGGAGTCCCTAGGAAGGAGGGACCAGGACGCATGCCTCCTAGCAAGCCAGGGTCAAACTAGAATCTGTGAGGCATTCAAAGCAACTGGATTTCAATGTAAAAATTATGAATACCTTATTGCCGATTTTTTTTTTTTTTTGAGACAGGGCCTTACTGTGTTGCCTAGGCTGGAATGCACTGGTGCCTTCACAGCTTACTACAACCTCGAACTCTCGCGCTCAAACGATCCTACTGCCTCCCAAAGTGCTGGGATGACAGACATGAGCCACCACAGCCAACCCATTGCTGACATTAAAACAAGCCATAAAACAACTGTCAGCTGCTGTTCTGATCCCCAGTAATACTGGGCTGTTATTCAAACCATCCTCTGGCCAAAAACAACTTTAAAATATACATGAAATACAGACAATACCATCTATAAGCCCTGCCTAAATCTGATTTCTAAAATATGTAGAGGGCAGACTCTAAACAACCCAGCTAAGGCCATAAGACATAAAGACAAATTTCAGCTTCTGCCCACCACAGGAGGATCAAAGGGTTTTTCTGCTTGTGTTTTGCCTTCTTTTTTCTTAAACTTGAGACAAGGTCTGTCTCTCACCCACGCTGCAGTGTGGTGGCACAATCATACCCTTGATCTCCTAAGCTCAAGCAACCCTCTCAACTCGGCCTCCCAAGTATTAATAGCTGGGAATACAGGCACATACCACCAACTACTTGGGAGGTTTTTATTTGTACAGATGGGGTCTTGCTATGTTGCCCAGGCTGGCTTGAAACTCCTGGCCTCAAGCAATCCTCTCGCCTTGGCATCCCAAAGTGCTAGGATTTCAGGCATGAGCCAGTGTGCCTGGCTGGCATCAGAGTTTTAAATCTTGAGTTCAGCCATGACATGCCTGCTTTAAAAAAATTTTTTTCACCAGAATTTCTACAATTACATAATTCAAAACTACTATACATATGAACAAGAATATGTGATCCATACCCAAGAAACAATTGATAGAAACTGACTCTGATATGACTGACACGTTGGAATTAACATTCTAGATGTTTAATTATAACCAGGCTCCAGGATATAGAGGAAAATATGCTCATAATGAGCAAACAGGAATTCTCAGCAGAGAAATCTGACAAAAATAATTAAAAAGTAAAATCTTCAAAAAAGAACCGAATAAGAATTCTAGAACTTAAGAATATAGCATATGAAGCAAATTCACTACACAGGACTAACAGCACATTGACAGATTAAAGAATAAACTTGCAACAGAGCCAGGATTAGTAAACCTCTTCTGTGAAGGGTCAGATAATATTTTTAGCTTTGTGGGTCCAAAATCATCTTTATAATTACTCATTTCTGCCATTATAGTGTGAAAGTAAGCAGCCGCTGTAAATGAGAATGAACAGGTTCCATCTGTGGCCTTAGTTTCCCAAACCCTGAAATACCCAATCTGAAAAACGAAAGATACAGAAAAAATGATCAGAGCCTGAGTTATCTGTGAACAGTGTCAAGAAGTCTAACGTGTATATAGTTGGAGTCACGGAATGAGGGAAGAGAAAGAATGAAGCAGAAAGGCTTTTTTAAATAATGGCCAAATTTGGGGAAAGAATCAAGAAACATGGCAAATCCCAAGCAAAATAAATAAAGGACTATCACACCCAGGGACTTCACAGTCTGAAAACTAAATATAGAAAGTCTTGAAACCAACAAGAAAAAAAAAATGACACACTGCATATGGCAACAGCAATACATTTACATGAATTTCAGCAAAATTCTCATGAGAAATCATGGCAACTAGAGGACAATGGAATGACACCTTTAAAAAATATAAATGTGTCAACCCAGAATTCTATATCCAGTGAAAATGTCCTTCAAAAATGAGAGTGAAGGCCAGATGCAGTGGCTCATGCCTGTAATCCCAACAGTGGGAGGCCAAGACAGGAGGATTGCTTGAGCTTAGGAGTTTAAGACTAGCCTGGGCAACATAGAACCAATCTCTACAAAAACTACAAAAAATTGGCTAGGCATGGTGTCTCACACCTGTAATGCCAGCACTTTGGGAGGCCAAGGCAGGTGGATCACGAGGTCAAGAGATTGAGACCATCCTGGCCAACATGGCAAAACCCCATCTCTACTAAAAATACAAAAATCAGCTGGGCATGGTGGCACACTTGTAGTCCTAGCTACTCAGGAGGCTGAGGCAGGAGAATCGCTTTAACCCGGGAGGCAGAGGTTGCAGTGAGCCGAGATCACACCACTGCACTCCAGGCTGGTGACACAGCGAGACTCCATCATCTGAAAAAAAAATCTACAAAAAGCCGAGTATGGTGGCATGGTGGCGTGCACCTGTAGTAGCTACTTGAGAGGCTGAGGTGGGAGGATGGCTTGAGCCCAGGGGTTTGAGAGTACAGTGAACTATAGTCACCACTGCAATCCAGCCTAGGCAACAGAGCAAGACTTTGTCTCAAAAAAAAAAAAAAGAAGAAGAAGTAGTAAAAACCCAAAAATGGGAGGCAGTATTTGTAAATCATATATCCGATAAGGATTTATATCCGATAGTATTCAGAATATATAAAGAATTCTTACAACTCAATAAAAAAATCCAATTATTTAAATAGGCAAAAGATATGAATAGAAATTTCTCCAAAGATATACAAATGACCAATAGCAGATGAAATGGATGTCCAGTTCCACTAGTTATCAGAGAAATGCAAAGCAAAACCACAGCGAGATACCACTTCACACCCACTCGGATGACAGTAACTTTTTTAAGACAGTAACAAGAGTTAGCAAAGATGTACAGGAAATAGTACCCTCATAACATTGTTGGGGTTGGGCGCAGTGGCTCACACCTGTAATCCCAGCACTTTGGGAGGCCAAGGTGAGCAGATCACTTGAGGCCAGGAGTTCGAGAGCAGCCTAGTCAATGTGGTGAAAACCTGTTTTTACTAAAAATACAAAAATTAGCCAGGCATGCTGGCGCACGCCTGTAACCCCAGCTACTAGGGAGGCTGAGGCAGGAGACTCGCTTGAACCTGGGAAGTGGAGGTTGCAGTGAGCCAAGATTGTGCCCCCACACTCCAGCCTGGGTGACACAGTGAGATTTTGTCTCAAACAAAACAAAACCAAACATTGCTGGTGGGATCATCGACTGGTGCAGCTGCCTTGCAAAACAGCTTAACAGTTCCACAGTTACCGTATGATCCAGCAGTTTCTTTCATAGTTCTACAATAACTGAAAATCCATATCTACTAAAAACTTATACATACATGTGCATAGCAGTATTATTAACCAAAAAAAAAAAACCAACCAAAATTGCCATTAACCGATGAATGAACAAAATGTGTATGTGTACAGAATATTATTCAGGAATAAAAACGACTAAAGATGAGGACCATAACTTAGACTGAATATTTCCTAATCCATCCTAAGCCAAAAACCAGGGTTACCTTTGGAGAGGGAATTAGGAGTCATAGAGACTGCTTATAATTTTGAATGCATAACAATTTTTTTTTTTTTTGAGACAGAGTCTCCCTCTATCTCCACTGCCCAGGCTGGAGTGCAGTGGTATAATCTCAGCTCACTGCAACCTCTGCCTCCCAGGTTCAAGTGATTCTCCTGCCTCAGCCTCCTGACTAGCTGGGACTACAGGTGCGTGCCACCACGCCTGGCTAATTTTTTGTATCTTTAGTAGAGACGGGATTTCACTGTGTTAGCCAGGATGGTCTTATCTCCTGACCTCGTGATTCAGCCACTTCAGCCTCCCAAAGTGCTGAGATTACAGGCATGAGCCACTGTGTCTGGCGCATAACAATATTTTTATTAAATAATTAAAAAGTAAAATCTTCAAAATGTAACATTGTTATGAACCCTTACTGTCAAACATATCAAATTACATAAGCAAAAATGCAACACAAGAAATTGATAGAAACAAAAATGTAATTGAAGAATAACACAATTTCTTTCAGTCTCTGACAATGCAAGTAGAAAAAATGTGTATATAGAGGAAAAAGCTCATAGTGCCTAAGACGGATTAATCATCTGCTCTCCCCAACACCACTAACGATGTTATCCCTTTTCTTCTGGAGTGACACCACCCCTCATCCAGCTGGATAGGTCAGAGCCCTTCTCCCTCTGTCCCCATGACCAGGAAATGCATCACTGACTCTTGTCCATTTAACCTGCCTACTATTCTAGGATCCATCCATGTTTTCCATCTCCTCTGTCTCCACCCAGATCCAAGATATCATCATCTCCCTCTTGGATTATTACAGGAGCCTCCTAACTCACTCTGACCAACCTCCTCTTTCCATACCTCCTCACTGCTCTGCACACCACAGCCGGGGGTTGGGGGGAGGGGTCTTTTGACAACAATTTTTTTTGAGATAGAGTTTCACTTGTCAACCAGGCTGGAATGCAATGGTGGAATCTCAGCTCACTGCAACCTCCGCCTCCCAGTTCAAGCAATTCTCCTGCCTCAATCTCCCAAGTAGCTGGGACTACAGGCATGCGCCACCACACCCGACTCATTTTTTATATTTTAGTAGAGACAGAGTTTTGCCATGTTGCCCAGGCTGCTCTCAAACTCCTGACCTCAGGTGACTCGCCTGCCTCAGCCTCCCAAAGTGCTGGGATTATAGGCGTGAGCCACTGTGCCCGGCCTCAAAACAAATATTTTCAGACCAGGTGTGGTGACTCATGCCTGTAATCCCAGTGCTTAGGGAGGTTGAGACAGGAGAATCACTTGAGGCTAGGAGTTCAAGGTTTCAGTGAGCTATGATGGTGCTACTGCATTCTAACCTGGGTAACAGAGCAAGACTATCCGTAAAAGCACACACACAGCCACACAGGCGGGCACAGTGACTCATCCCTGTCATCTCAGCACTTTGGTTCTAGGGGAACGAATCACGAGGTCAGGAGTTCAAGACCAGCCTGGCCAATATGGTGAAACCCCATCTCTACTAAAAAATGCAAAAATTAGCCGGCACGGTGGCACACGCCTGTAGTCCCAGATACTCAGGAGGCTGAGCCAGGAGAATTGCTTGAACCTGGGAGGCAGAGGTTGCAGTGAGCCAAGATTGTACCACTGTACTCCAGCCTGGGCGACAGAGTGAGACTCCATCTCAAAAACAAACAAAAACGAAAACAAACATATTTGTACACCATCCCTCTGAGTCACGTGGGCCAAGGGCTTCCTGTCACTGCGAGGACAAGGCAGAAATCTATGTGACCCACAGGAAGGACCATGCCCAATGTGGCTGTCCACCTCTCCCGCTCATCTCACACCAAGCTCCCTCTCCATCCAGCAGCCGTTCTTCCACTCCTTGAAGCCCATGCTCTCTTCCACCACAGGGCGTTTGCACAAGCCATTTCCCAGGCCCAGGCTGTCCAGCTCCAGGCTCTTTGTCTCATTCATGCCAACTCATCCCTCAGATCTCAGCTGTCACCTGGTCAGGGAAGCCTTTTGGACCCAGCATTCCAGCTCGGGTTCCTCTATTTTAGTCTGTCCTAGAGCTCTGCTCCTCTCCTGCATTGCACGCATCCCATTGAGGCTGTGATTTGGTTAATGTCTGCCACTAGCACGGCCACCACAAGCTTGCCTACCCAGGACTGCGAGAAAAGGAATTGCTTCTGCCGGCCCACTCTTTCTCCCAATGGCTTGCACAGTATCTTAGAGTAGCTGCTGCAATATGAATGAATGAATCAGAATCAAATCATCAACATCATTAGATCAATTGTATTCATCTCTACCATCATAGAAAGCGTAACCTTCAGTGTGTATGGAATCTTGATGGAAATGGACCACATATTTAATTCTTACAAGGCCTCATTCTGAAAAGTGCAAACAATGGACGACTTTCTCTAACTACCACACAGCATGGCTGGGAAGAATTATGAAAACAAGAAACTACCAGGTACAGGGCCCACGCCTCTCACCTCAGCATTTGGAGGCCAAGCGGGGAGGATCTCTTGAGGCGAGGAGTTTGAGACCAGCTTGGGCAACATAGTGAGACCCCCTCTCTACTTAATAAATAAGTGGGTCATGGTGGCACCGCCTGTAGTCTCAGCTGCAGAGAGGCTGAGGCAGGAGGATCTCTTGAGCCCAGGAATTGGAAGCTACAGTGAGCAATGATCACATCACTACACTCCAGCCTGAATGATAAAGTGAAACCCTGTCTCTTAAAGAAAAAAGAAAACTAGAATCTAACAACAACAAGAAGTTGTGAATAGTGGCTCATCCCTGTAACCCTAGCACTTTGGGATTACAAGAGGATCACTTGAGCTCAGGAGTTCGAGATCAGCCTGGGTAAGATAGTGAGACCTCCATCTCTACTAAAAATTAAAAAAAAAAAATTAGCTGGTGTGGTGGTGTGCACCTGCAGTCCCAGCTATGTGGGAGGATGAGGCAGAGGATCACTTGAGTCCAGCACTTTGAGGCTGCGATGAGCTATGATCCCGCCACTGCACTCCAGCCTGGGTGACAGCAAGACCACATCTTTTTTTTTTTTTTAGATGGAGTTTCACTCTTGTTGCCCAGGCTGGAGTACAATGGCGCGATCTCAGCCCAGCACAACCCCCACCTCCCCGGTTCAAGCAATTCTCCTGCCTCAGCCTCCCCAGTAACTGGGATTACGGGAATGTGCCACCACGCCTGGCTTATTTTTTGTATTTTTAGTAGAGACAGGGTTTCTCCATGTTGGTCAGACTGGTCTCAAACTCCTGACCTCAGGTGATCCACCCGCCTCAGTCTCCCAGAGTGCTGGAATTACAGGCGTGAGCCCATTCAAAAAAAAACAAATCAAAACAAAACAAAACAAAAGCCAAGTTCTGTCTTTTCTGCTCCATCTCCAGCACCTAGAATAGGTGCTCAATACACATTTTTGAACAAACAAATAAGAATAGAAAAAATAAAATTAACGACCCCCTCAAACATAGGAAAGACAAAGAAGGAATATAGGGGGAAAAGAAAATTAGATGTTCGACCAACAAGGTACAATATCACACTTCTAGGAATTTAGAAAGCAAAACGAAAAAAGAGTGAATCAAGCTGGGTGTGGTGGCTCACACCTGTAATCTCAGCACTTTGGGAGGCCAAGATAGGAGGATCACTTGAGCCCAGGAGTTTGAGACCAACCTGGGCAACATAGCAAGACCCCGTTTCTACTAAAATTTTAAAAATTAGCCAGGTCTGGTGGCAAATGCCGGTAGTCCCAGCTACTCGGGAGGCTGAGGTGGGAGGATCGCTTGAGCCCAGGAGGCCGAGGCTGCAGTGAGCCATGATTGTACCACTGCACTGCAGGGTGGGCAACAGAGCGAGACCGTGTCTCAAGAAAAAAAAAAAAAGTGAATCACGTTATCAAAGAAAGAATGTAATATTTCCAAGAATTAAAGAACATGGAGGAATAAATGAACACGAATCTTGAGATGGAGAGGCCCACCAGGTGCCCAGCTAAATAAATGAAAAATGACCCACATCAAGGCATATTGCCTTGAAACTTCAGAACACCAGAGACTAGGAGAGGATGCTACCACTTTCAGAGAGACAATCTATTGTTGTTGATGTTTTTGAGATGGAGTCTCACTCTGTTGTCCAGGCTGGAGTATAGTGATGTGATCTCGGCTCACTGCAACCTCATCCCCCGCCACTGCACCACAACCCCCCTACCCCAGTTCAAGCGATTCTTCTGCCTCAGCCTGAGTAGCTGAGATTATAGGCATGCACCACCATGCACAATTAATTTTTATATTTTTAGTAGAGACAGGGTTTCACCATGTTGGCCAAGCTGGTCTCCAACTTCTGATCTCAGGGGATCTCCCCACCTGAGCCTCCCAAAGTGCTAGGATTACAGGCATGAGCCACCACGCCCAGCCTGAGTGGGTAACCTATTGAAAAACTAACGAAGCTCTTCGCATAACCAGATAAACACAAATAAAAACGAAATGTATCAGCAATAAACGATCTTTTTAAAATAGTGGGTGACTTCTGGTTACCCCCCAAGGTGGTAAACTAGCTGGTAGGTTGCTGGCTTCCTTCGCTGAACCCTGAGGGCTACAGAGATTAAAGAAAAGGGCTATATTGATTCAGAGAACTAAAGATGAGAAGAAAATTCTAGGGAGAGAAGGCATGAGCAAATGTAGAGGGGAGCACGGCACCCCAGAGCGGGGCAGAGCTGGGGCCGTGGCAGAATCAGGACCCCTTGCCTATGTCAGCTATTAACTAGAAGGATTCACATAACCTGATGAGGTTATATCGCAGCTAAGGTTTGCTAAGCAAAGGATACACCACGGGACCAGCGAGAAAGATACACACAGACAAAGTCCAGGGAGGCCAAGGGCAGATTACACAGTGTGCTTTCTTTCCAGGTGTGAACCACAGAGATGTGAGGCGTCTCTGCCCAGGGAAACTCCAGGTCTCGAAACCCACTGTTCTAAGAGGAGGATGGGGACGTAGGCACTTTCCTGCCACATGAGCAGCCATGGTAACAAAACCCAGCACTCTAGAACAGACGCCAGACGCATGTCCTCAGTTTTAACGTTGATGTTAAGCATTCTGACATCTGCCAGCCTGCTCATCTCGCCCTGAGCCTACAGAGTCACGTCATTCACCAGTAACTATGTGCACATTCCAAGGGTTTAGTTCTCAGCCTGTCCCAGCTCAGCGCCACAGCTCCAGGCACTCCCAGAGACCGGCAAAGACGAAGTGAACCAGGCCTGCTCGCAACAGAAACGCGGACTGTGGAAAACCTTTGGCCTTTACTCCTACGTCCTTTAGAACTCTCAGTAAAGCCATCTGGGCCAGATACCTTGCTGCTTCCTTAAAACAAACAAACAAAAAACACAACACTGAGCTGTAAGCAGTGATGTCCACTTAATTGTACAGCCTTCGTGAATCTGTCCACGTGGCCATGCCTGAACCACCACCACTTGAACCAGAATATAAAAGCTTTCCAGCACCCAGCAAGCTTCTCCTGTGCCCCTTGTCAGTAGTGCCCAAACTGTTCTAACTTCTGTCACCACAGATCAGTTTTGCTTGCGTTTGAAATTTACATAATACAGTGATACATTATAAAGTCTTGAGTATACACTTTTTTTTTTTTTTTTTTTTTTTAAGACAGAGTCTTA
This sequence comes from Cacajao melanocephalus, assembly GCA_963573385.1. Classification (NCBI taxonomy): domain Eukaryota; kingdom Metazoa; phylum Chordata; class Mammalia; order Primates; family Pitheciidae; genus Cacajao; species Cacajao melanocephalus. The sequence goes on along the minus strand of CAUYLG010026529.1, from coordinate 196,734 downwards.
CTCTGTCCCTCAGGCTGGAGTGCAGTGGTGCAATCTTGGCTCACTGCAACCTTCACCTCCTGGATTCAAGTTACTCTCCTGCCTCAGCCTCCTGAGTAGCTGGGATTACAGGCGCCCACCACCATGCCAAGCTAATTTTTGTATATATATTTTTTTTTTTTTTTTTTTTTTTTTTTTTTAGTAGAGATGGGATTTTGCCATGTTGGTCAGGCTGGTCTCGAACTCGTGACCTCAGGTGATCTGCCTGCCTCAGCCTCCCAAAGTGCTGGGATTTCAGGTGTGTGCCACCGCACCCGGCCTATTCTAGAACTTTTAAAGAACTCGACCTAATCAGTGAGGCTTTAAGTTCTAGAGCAGGTGTGTCCAATCTTTCCCTGGGCCACCTTGGAAGAAGAACTGTCTTGGGCCACACATAAAATACTAACGATAGGCCAGGCATGGTGGCTCACACCTGTAATCCCAGCACTTTGGGAGGCCAAGGCAGGTGGATCACGAGGTCAGGAGTTCAAGGCCAGCTTGGCCAACGTGGTGAAACCCCCTCTCCACTAAAAATACAAAAATTAGCTGGGTGTGGTGGCGTACACCTGTAGTCCCAGTTACTCGGGAGGCTGAGGCAGGAGAATTGCTTGAACCCAGGAGGCAGAGGTTGCAGTGAGCCGAGATCGGGCCACTGCACTCCAGCCTGGCGCCTGGCGACAGAGTAAGACTCTGTCTCGATCTCTTGACCTCGTGATCCGCCCACCTCGGCCTCCCAAAGTGCTGGGATTACAGGCATGTGCCATGGCGACCAGCCTTGAGACTCTGTCTGGGGAGAAAAAAAAACCTAACAATAGCTGATGAGCTTAAAAAAAAAAAAAACCTCATGATGTTTTAAGAAAGTTTACCAATTTATGTTGGGCTGCCTTCAAAGCCGTCCGGGCTGCATGCAGCCCGCAGGCTGTGGATTAGACAAGCTTGTTCTAGATTCAGAGATGTTCCCTTGCTGGCTTTGAGAGGAAGGGCTGTGGAAAGAAATTCAGGGGGTCTTAGGGGCCGAGAGTGGTTTCCAGCTGAAAGCTAGCAAGAAAGAAGGGACCTCTGAATTCTGCTATGCTCATTGAGCTTGGAAGGGAACTGAGTTTCAGATGAGCTGCAGTCTCTTGATTTCAGTTTGTGAGACCCTGGACATCCAGCTAAGCCACATGGACTCCTGAACCATGACTACTATGAGATGGGTTTTATTTTATATTTATCTATTTAGAGTCAGGGCCTTGTTCTGCTGCCCAGGCTGGAGTGCAGTGGTGTAGTCAGCTCACTGCAGCCACAAACTCCTGGGTTCAAGTGATCCTCCTAATTTAAACTCCCAAGTAGCTGGGACTTCAGGCATGCACCACTGAGCCTGGCTAATTTCTTATTTTTTGTAGAGACAGGGTCTCACTATGTTGCCTAGGCTGGTCTCAAACTCCTGGCCTCAAGTGATCCTCCCTTCCTGGCCTCCTATGTAGCTAGGACTATAGATGTGTGCCACCACGTCCAACTCATTTACTTATTTTTTGTAGAGATAGGCTCTCCCTGTGTTGCCCAGGCTGGCTTTGAACTCCTGGGCTCAAGCCATCCTCCCACCTTAGCCTCCCAAAGTGCTGAGATTACAGGGCTGAGCCACTGTGCCTGGCCCTTTAAGATGGGCATTTCTTCAAGTCACTGTGTAGTAATGTGTCACTGAAGTAGAAAACCAGTGCCAGTGTATGGTCGCTTTCTTATCAGCCCCAGCCTGTCCCCAGCTGGGCGACGCTGGGCTTCAATCATAGTCATGGGCCCGGCAGCCAGGAGAGGCGGTGAGGGCCGCCACAGAGGGGTACCTGTGGCCTTGCTGGGAGAGGTTTCTACAGACTCTTCTGGCACAGCAGAAGCACTCGCCTTCCTATGGAGAGGGAACCACCCATCCTCTGCACCCTGGAGAGTCTGGAACCAGGGGCATCCGTTCACATGGCTCCATTTTCCAGATGCCAGGTTTTCCTTCCCCCGCCCCTGCCCTTGGCATAAGGGACCTGCCGGGGCTGTGTATTCAGCCTCTGGAGCTCTGAAAATTCCTGTTAGGGCTCTGGCTGCCTGCACTGTGTCTGCCCTTCTGCTACACATAGGAGCCTCTTTAACCGATACACAATAATTGTACATGTACATATTTGTGGGGTACGTGTGATATTTTGATGCGTGCATAAAATGCTTAATGATCGAATCAGGTAACTATCCATCACTTCAAACATCTATCACTTCTTTGTGTTGAGAACATACTAAATCTTCTATTTATTTTTGAAATATTCAAAAAATTATTCGTAACTATAATTACCATATTGTGTGAACACTAGAACGCATTCCTTCTACCTAACTGTATTTTTTTTTTTTCCTTTTCCTAAGACGAGTCTCACTCTGTCGCCCAGGCTGGAGTGCAGTGGCGCAGTCTCCACCTCCCAGGTTCAAGTGATTCTCCTTCCTCAGCTTCCCGAGTAGCTGGGATTACAGGAACCCACCACCACACCCAGCTTATTTTGTATTTAATAGAGATGGTGTTTTGCCATGTTGGCCAGGCTGGTCTCAAACTCCTAACCTCAGGTGATCCACTCGCGTGAACCACCATGCCTGGCTTAACCCATTTTTAAAAAGGGAAAACCACAGACTGTATGAGTCCTTTTTGCAACCACACATCTGACAATTAGTATCAAGAGTATACACATGGGACAATTACAAATCAATTACAACCCAAAGAAGAAACAGGCAACAGCAATTCACAGGAGAAACCAGAATGACCAATCACCATGCGAAAAGACGTGCAATTTCTCAAGAAACCAGGGAAATGCAAGTTAAAATTGCAACCATATTGAAGAACACTTGTAAAATCTGCGGGTGCCAAGGAACGGGGGCATGTGTGCGCGTCATCAACACTCGCAGACGCTTAAAGGGAGATCCCACTGCTGACCAACCGCTGGAGGGCCATTTGGCGAGAACTGGTGAAGCTGAAAAAACAGCCTTCAGGCCCAGCAAGCCCACTTCCATTTAAATGCTCAGAAGTTTAAATTCTCACACTTGAACAAGGACACACATGTCAAAATGTTCACTGCATCATGGTTTATGAGAGTAAAAAACTACCCAAATAGAGTCAATACCATGGGGCACAGTGCAGCAATTCAAATAAATGAACTAGAACTTCATGTATCAACATGGAAAAACCAAATCACTAATGTTCAATCTTTACAAAAGTACTTTAGTGCCATGAAGCACATCTCAACGGATTTCAAAATATTCCAATCATGCAGAAAATGTGCTGAGACCACAGTGCAATTAAGGTAAAAACCAGCAACAAGAGGTATGGAGTTTTCTGCTGGGGTATTGAGAATGTTCTGGAACTAGATGGTGGAGATGGTCGCACACTGTGAATGTCCTGAATGCCACTGAGTGTACCCTTTAAAATGCTTCAAACTGTAAACTGCATCACAATTTTAAAAAATGGTTGGCCGGGCGCCGGTAGCTCATGCCTGTAATCCCAGCACTTTGGGAGGCCGAGGCGGGCGGATCACAAGATCAGGAGTTTGAGACCAGCCTGGCTAACAAAGTGAAACCCTGTCTCTACTAAATATACAAAAAATTAGCCGGCATCATGGTGGGTGCCTGTAATTCCAGTTACTCAGGAGAATGAGGCAGGAGAATTGCATGAACCCAAGAGGTGGAGGTTACAGCGAGCCAAGGTCGTGCCATTGCATTCCAGCCAGGTGACAGTGCAAGACTTCATCTCAAAAAAAAAAAAAAAAAGGAGTTAACAAAAAATACCTAAGAAAACCCCATATTTATAAAATAATGCTCTTCGGCCAGGCATGCTGGCTTACACCTGTAATCTCAGCACTCTGGGAGGCCGAGGTGGGCAGATCACTTGAGCCCAGGAGTTTGAGACCAGCCTGGGCTGGTCAGATCTTTAGCATAGATGGTGAAACCCCACAGGTGACCTCTCAGCTACACGCAATGCAGGCTCCTGGGCCTTGAGAAGAGCTGATACGGAGACAGCTGGCACTGTCTGAGTGGAGCGTGGAGATGTGAGCATTGACAGGTTAAGTTCTCAGCTTGGCTAGCAGTCCAGTTGTTACCTAAGTGAACCTCCCTGCCCTTAGGAAATACATACTGAGGAATTTGAATCAAAGGAGCACGTGCTGTAGAACACTTTAGGCTCCAATGTCCCCAAGGCCAGGTCCAGATTCAGTTCCAAGCTAAGAACAGCTTCCACTAACTTGACAGAACCCTGTGAAGTCGAGGGTTTGTGCCGACCCTCCCTCCCTCCCTGAAGGGCAGACCCTGGACCCTCGATGGCACGGAGGAGCCCCCGAGTGCACAGAACAGCTCTTGGCTCGGAGCCTCGGTTGCTTCATCTGAAGAGGACGATGCTAGGCCTCGGAGGCTGCAAGGCACCTCCTGTCAAGGCTAACCCTGCCACCTGAACGAGGCCTGGGCAGGTCTGAGAAGCAGAAACCCCGCCTGGGGCCGCCACCTGGGAAGCGCAGGCCTGTTTCTTGGGCAAAGGGCTGGAGTCAGCCTAAGCCTGGTGAGAGCAGGGTGGCTCCAGTTGGCTTTGACCCTCCAAGGTCCCCGAGATCCTTCTCAGTGGGTGGGGCAGGGGGTCTGAGGCCTTCTGGGCCTGAACTCCAAGCTGGGTGGGGCCAAAGTCCCCAGCCTGGGATGAAGGCTGTTTGGGCTTCCCTCCCCCATCACCTAGAGAGAGTCCAAAGACAGCCTCAGCCCCGGGCCTCATCCGCGCAGGAGGGGCACTGCCGCGCTGAGAGGGCCACAGAGCCTCTGAACGCCCCCTCCCCACTGTTCGGGGTTGTGGGGACAGGGAATGACAGGCCTTCATCTGCCCCCAGGTGGAAGGGCACAAATGCGGCCACTTCTGAAAGCGTCCTGGGTCCCCCTCTGCTCTCATACCTTTGCCTTGCACCTGAGCCCAGAGCGGGAACAGGAGCAGATCCAGGAGACCTCAAGACAGCGTTAGCCAGGAGCCAAGACCCTGCAGCGCCTACCTGGAGCCAGGAGGAAAGCCCAGAGGCCCAAACTTCTGCGGGCTGTGCAGGACGCCACGGGCCTCGGGAGCCCGGGAACCCGGGCGGACACGCTTCCCAGGAGCCACAGGTGTGCCTCGTTAGCAGGGAACGCACTACCCGTGGGCCCCGTGCCCACCCTGCCTGTGGGGTAAATCAGGACCTAAATTTGCTCAAGGAAGCACACCCCCATCCCTCGGGGCCCTGGACCAGGCCCAGGGCAGGGTCGAGGGCACAGCTGTCCTGCACAGCAGCAGCTCCAGGCTGCACCCTTTGGCTATGGGGCAGCAGTGCCTGACACAGAAATCCCACTTGGGAGGCCAAGGTGGAAGGATCACTTGAGCCCAGGAGTTCAAGACCAGCCTGGGCAACATAAAAGACCCCATCTCTACAAAAAATTTAAAAATTAGCTGGGCATGGTGGTGTGCACCTGTGGTCCCAGTTACCTGGGAGGCTGAGGTGGGAGGATCACTTAAGCCTGGGAGATTGAGGTCGTGACGAGCTGGGTCGTACCACTGCACTCCTGCCTGGGTGACAGAGCAAGACTCTGTCTCAAAAAAAAAAAAATCCACACACAGCACAGGCTCGGGGTTCCTGGGCGCCCCCTTGATGACAGCTCCTAAAGAGTCACCCGTCTCTCTCCCATATCCCTCCAGAGACCTCCCAGCAATGCCAATCCGGCTCTGCCCCGCCTGCCCGGCAGAGGGCTGTCCCCACCTCCTCTGAAGCCTTCCTTTGCTCACTGTTTTCTCTTCCAGCTGCTTCAACTGACACTGGCCCAAAGGGTTAAGAGCTTGGAGTTCAGCTTCAGAGACACCTCTGCCCAGAGCCAGCCCCGCAGGCACCAGGACCAGGCAATCCCCTGCATGGTTGGCCAGGGCCGGCCCCAAACGCACTAGTGAGCAGAATGGCTGCTTTTCAAGGCTCTGTGTTCTCCCACCTGGGACTCGGGGCCCCCCCAGTTTTGCTCCCTGACCCTGGCAATCCAGGGCCTTCCTTCCACCTGCCTGGAGGCTGGGCCTGCCTAGAGAACCCCTTCTAGCCCACTGGCCCTGACTGGCCCACCTGCTCTGCTCAGGGGCCACTCCCCGAGGCCTGTGGGACCCAGTTCCTGTTCCTCAAATGCCTCCGTAGCCAACCTGGCCTCCTGCTGGAACTCAGGAACCTCCCAGGTGGCCAGGCCCCTCCCTGAGACTCCCAACATTCTCAGGGGGAGGGCTGCCAGAGAAGGGGCTCTGTGCAGGTGAGAGACCACCATCCCTCCCCGTAGCACCCAGGAGAGGGCAGGGACAGAGACTAGGGGCAGGTGTGTTTATTACCCACAGCCAGTTGCACAGCACCAATCACCGACCCCGGCATTCATCAGACTTTCCGAAGGGCTGAGCCCTACCACCTGCCCAGCACCAGGACCTCGGACCTCATCATTCGGACCCCAGCCCTGCTCCTGACCCCTGACCTCAAGGAAAAGACAGACCCCACCAAGGGCCTGTCCCACTGGATCTTCATGCCAGGCACCAGGCCGCCAGGAGCATAACTGGGATGTGCCTGAGTGTCACTCAGCGCCCCATAACACGCCCCCAAGAGGCCAGGCCACTCATGAAGAACACAAGGCACTATGGTAAGGAGGCAGCAAGTCCCAGAGGTGGAGCCAATGGTGGTCGGGGGACTCGTTTCCACGCGGTCTGATCTGGGTGGACAGCGCTGAGCCCCTCTGGGCCGCCCAGCCTCTCAATTGGGGTTGAGGTGGAGGCCCTGGGCTCCTGCGCCTTCCTGCAGTCCTTGGCCAGCCTGCTGCGGGCTCAGCTCCGGTAGCTCCTGAGCAGGTGCCCAGCGATCACCAGCCGCTGGATCTCGCTGGTACCCTCATAGATCTCGGTGACGCGGGCATCGCGGTAGTGCCGCTCTGCTGGCATCTCTGTCACGTAGCCCATGCCGCCCAGGATCTGGATGGCCTGAGATGGGAACAGGGGCTCAGGAGGGAGAAGATGCCCCCACCATGGGGAAAGCTGGAGGAGGGGCAGCTGGCCCCCGGGGCTCACCACGCACACTCACCTGGTGGCTGATGGCGGTTGCGGCCTCCGACGCAGCCAGCTTTGCCATGGCTGCCTCCTAAACATGGCAGGGGCAGTCAGAGCCTTCCCTTGAGGGGACTCCCCACCCCTGTTGACAGCCCCTCAGCAAGGGAGGCCTGTGGAGCCTCCCCACGGGGCAGTAAACCCCAGACCCACACCTCTGACCCACGGGGCTGAGGAGCGGAGACCGCCCCAACCTCTTCCCTATCCCTGGGCCCACCACATTCTGGGCCATGCCTCGGGGACCCCCGGAGGCACCTTGATGAAGGGCTTCTTGTTGTCCTTCAGCATGGCGGCACGCCAGGTCAGCAGCCGGGCACTCTCCAGGGCCAGGGCCATGTCTGCCAACTTGAACTGCAACAGCCCCACCCCACGCCACAGGTCAGCAGCTGTCCCTCCAAGGACAGGAGGGAGAGGGAGGAGGACAGACAGCAGGGAGGAGGCCACACTTTCCACCCGATATCTGGCCTCTAGGCCCAGCTCCCAAAGCTGTCACCATTACCTGGATGACCTGGAGCTTGGTGAGGGGTGCCCCGAAGGCCATGCGAGTCTCGGCGTAGTTCACAGCACAATCGAGGGCAGCCTGGGCAATGCCCAGGGCCTGGGAGGCGATGCCGATGCGGCCGATGTCCAGGGTTTGCTGTGGGAACCGCCCTGGTCAGTGGGTGGCCAGCAGGGCATGGGCCTTTACCCAAGGTGCCACCCCGACCGCCGCGCTCACCATGGCTATCTTGAAGCCCATCCCTGGCTCCCCCAGGATGCTGTCCTTGGGGATGCGACAGTCCTCAAAGATGAGGTTGGCCGTGGACGAAGCCCGGATGCCCAGCTTGTCTTCTTTCTTCCCCAGCGTGAGTCCAGGCGTTGGCATGGGGACCAGGAAGGCACTGATGCCCTGAAAGGTCCCAGACAGGCAGTGGTTTCCCAGAGCTGCCCCTCAGCCACACCCTCACACCAGCATACCTGACACCAGTCTGGTCCCCTACCCACCTCCCTCGGAGGCCCCGACACCCTCTGCCGGCTTCTGGGGATGGCGCAGACTCCAGTGGCAGGCCAGGGAGGGACATGGACAGCCCCACTTGCCCCAGAGCAAAAACAGTTCCAGTTGGGCCAAGGAGAGAATGATCTAGAAACTGAAATGACAGCAGCCCAGGGTCTGGCTGACGCCCTCTCTGGGGTGCCTACCTTGTTTTGCAGGGCTCTGTCCGTGCTGGCAAAGACCACGGCGGCTGAGGCCTCCCAGGAATTAGTGATCCAGGCTTTGGTGCCATTCAGGACCCACGAGTCACCCTCGGCCCGGGCGGTGGTGGAAGCAGCTCCCGCGTCACTGCCGTTCCCTGCCCTCACACAGACTCAGGGCTCAGCACAGGCCCCACCCCACCCCCTCCCCTCCACAACCCCTGCTGGTAGGCATGAGACCCTATGACTTGGGCTCCAAAGATGAGGGTCCCAAAGCTCTCAGTGACTGGCCCAGAGGGCAAAGGGGCCGTGCAGGAGCTGGGCGTCCTAAGCCAGGGGACCCTGAAGCCCATCTTCCGCCCAGCGCCACGGAGGCAAGAGCACTCACCCCGCCAACCACACAGGAGCCTCCCCTCTGGCCTCCGAAGCAGTGGGCAGTTGGCCCTGCTCCTTCCTCTCCTCCCCATCTGGGCCTGTCGCCCTAAGGACAGGTGAGGGGACAGGGCAGGTACCTGGTTCGCTGAGGGCAAAGCAGCCAATTTTGTCACCACTGGTGAAAGGCGTGACCCACTTCTGCTTCTGCTCCTTGGAGCCAAACTTCAAGATGGGCCCCAGGTAGAGAGACTGGGGGACAGTGGGCAGCAGTCAGAGGCCCCTGGCCCAGGCACACCTGCCCACCTGCGGGCTGCACCTCAGGGCCTGTTCTCTCCAGGGCCTCCCCGCTCACAGGAGCCTCCCTCACCCGTGTGTCCCAGGGGCCTGGAAGGGGACTCACATTGTTGACACTCATGATGACTCCGGTGGAGGCGCAGCCCCGGCTGATCTCCTCTATGGCGATGGCGTAGGCCAGGTAATCAAGGCCGGCACCGCCAAGCTCCTCGGGCACGTCCATGGCCAGAAGCCCCAGCGCACCCATCTTCTTCACCTGGCCGCAGGGAAGGACAGCGTGGCATGGGCAGCTGCCGGGGGCGGGCCCACCCTCCCCAACCCCAAACCCTCCTGCCCCCGAGGCAGTTCCTGTAGAAACTCAGGCCATTTGACCCCAGCCACCCACAAGGGATCCCCTAGTCCAGATGCTGAAGAGCCAGCCCTGCTGAGACCTGTGCGACAGCACCACTGATTCAAGCTGTCCTGCCCCGCCTCCACGCCTGCTCCCCGCTCCATCCACAGCCACGGCAGCTAGCAGGCAGAAGGCACAGGAGGCCCTCAGGGAACTCAGAGGTAAGAAGCAAGACAGCCTGAGGCACAGAGCTTCCTCCAGCCCCTCCGCACATCCACACACACACACTCCCCACCACAGGCCTCTGCACACGCCACTTCCTATGTAGTGACGCCCTCCATCAGCTGGTTACCACCCCTCCTTTCCTGCTGATCACAGCTCAGGCCTCGCTGCTCTGGGCTGCCATCCCCAGCCTCACTGAGTTAAATCCTTCAGTCACTCTCCTGCAGCACCTCCGCAGCCGAATTTCTCAGGGATGAACGTGCTTGTTTGGATTAATGTCTTCTACCTTCACTATGAAAGCAGAGACTGTGTGTGCTCCTGCTCACTGCTACATGCTCAAGGCCAGTGAGAGATTGAACGGAGGATAAGAGCTTAGAATTCTTAATTTTGAATAATAATAATAATAGTAATAGTAGGCCAGGAGCAGTGACTCACACCTGTAATCCCAGTACTTTGGGAGGCCAAGGTGAGGGGATTGCTTCAGGCCAGGAGTTCGAGACCAGCCTGGGCAACATAGCAAGACCCTGTCTCTACCAGAAACATAATAATAATAGCATTACTCTCAGGCAAGTAATGTGGGAAATGTGGACTGCAACAGAACCTGCCTAACTTCAAAAAGAAACAAGTAAAAAAATATAAAAATTAGCCGGGCATGGGGGCGTACACCTGTACCCCAGCTACTCGGGAGGCTGACGCAGGAGAATGGCTTGAACCTGGGAAGCAGAGGTTGCAATGAGCTGAGGACTGTGCCACTGCACTCCAGCCTGAGTAACAGAGCAAGAGATTCCATCTCAAAAAAAAAAAAGGCCAGGCACAGTAGCTCACACCTGTAATCCCAGCACTTTGGGAGGCCAAGGTGGGCCGATGACGAGTGCAGGAGTTTGTGGCCAGCCTGGCCAACATAGTGAAACCCTGTCTCTACTAATAATACAAAAAAATTAGCCAGGTGTGGTGGTGGGCGCCTGTAATCCCAGCTACTCCAGAGGCTGAGGCAGGAGAATTACTTGAACCCAGAAGACCAAGGTTACTGTGAGCCGAGATCATGCCACTGCACTCCAGCCCGGGTGACAGTTCAAGACTCTGACTCAAAAAAAAAAAAAAAAGTATTAAGAAATGCCTCTGCTGCTAGACAATACTCTACCAAGCGCTAGAAATATGCAGGTCTCCAGTTACTCAGGAGGAGGCTGAGGCTGGAGAATCACTTGAACATGGGAGGCAGAGGTTGCTGTGAACCGAGCTTGTGCCACTGCACTCCAGCCTGGGCAACAACAGCGAAAACTCCATCTCAAACCAAAAAAAATTTTTAAAAGAGGATGTGGTAGCTCAGGCCTGTAATCCCAGCACTTTGGGAGATGGAGGTAGGAGGATCACCTGAGTCCAAGAGTTTGAGAACAGCTTCACCAACATGGCGAGACCCCATCTCCACAAAAAATTAATAAATATAAAAATATAGGAGCCAGACATGGTGGTGCACACCTGCGGTCCCAGCTACTCCAAGGGCTGAGGCGTGAGGATGGCCTGAGCCCAGGAGGTCGAGGCTGCAGTCCAGCCTGGGCGACAGAGTGAGGCCCTGTCTCAAACAAAACAAAAACAAATGTGCAGGTGTCCCGGACTCACGGTCAGGCCTAGGCACGAACCTCACCGGAAGCCTCTCTCTCTAGCCTACCAGCAAAGCAGCACGAGACTGAACGAGCTCAAGCTGCCTCCCTCTCCAAACACCTTCGATCTCCCCAGACAAGACACGCCTTCCTCTTCACCCCCGAGCTCGTTGGTATAAAACCCTGGAATAAACGGTGCATGACTCAATCGCTCCATAACGCCATCTCATCCCCAGAAACACAGTGGGAACCCAAATTCCCAGAAGGGGAGTAAAAGGATGAAACTCCTTTAGGTTCGTTCAGTTCTTCATACTCACCTAAAATGCTTGGTCACACGTCCCGACAGGTAGCAGAATGAGAGTGACCCTGTATTCCTCTTATAGATGAGGGAATGCACATAGAAAGGGTGTGGGCATCAGTGGCCAGGTCGAGGCCACCAGGAGGCAAGAGAGATCCCCGGCCTTCTCCTCTCTACACAGCACCGCCTCCCTTTGGCTAACGTGACACTTCTCACTGAGCTATGATCAAAAGTTACAGGAATTCACAATCCCCACACCCAAAGAACCTCGCTAGCGTATACTGTTGCCCTCAGTTTTCACCCAGCTCCTGTCCTCCCTCCTCCATCAGCGTTTCCTTTTAAAGTGTCTACCAGCCGGGCACGGTGGCTCACGCCTGTAATCCCAGCACTATGGGAGGCCGAGGTGGGCGGGTCACAAGGTCAGGAGTTTTAGACATGCTGAAACCCTGTCTCTACTAAAAACATAAAAATTAGCCAGGCATGGTGGCGCATGCCTGTCATCTCAGCTACCTGGGAGGCTGAGGCAGGAGAATTGCTTGAACCCGGAAGGTAGAGCCAAGACTGCGCCACCACATTCCAGCCTGGGCAACAGGGCAAGTCCATCTCAAAAAAAAGTAAGTAAATAAAAAAGAAAACAGGTCAACCAGAAGCTCTGTAGTTGATGAGCTCCATGACCTTGGGTACCTTATGTAAGTCATTCACAAGTTTGAGTCCATGGGGTACATAATAATAGTATCTTTGGCTGGCATGGTGTCTCACGCCTGTAATCCCAGCACTTTGGGAGGCCAAGGAGGGTGGGTCGCCTGAGGTCAGGAGTTTGAGACCAGTCTGGCAACATGATGAAACACTGTCTCTACTAAAAGTACAAAATTATAAACTGGTTATTCTAGTTAGACAAAAAGAAAATGAAAGAAAAAGAAAAAAAAATAATAAAAATAAAAATACAAAATTAGCCAGGCGTAGTGGCACATGCTTATAATCCCAGCCACTTGGGAGGCTGAGGCAGGAGAATCACTTGAACTTGGGAGGCAGAGGTTGCAGCGAGGTGAGATGGCACCACTGCACTCCAGCCTGAGCAACAACAGTGAAACTCTCTCAAAAATAAATAAATAAAATAAGAATAATAGTGTCTTCACCTCACAGGACCATTTTGAGGAACAGATGAGATAATCCATCTCAACAACAGTGCCCAGCACATGCCAAGCACCCTAAAAGCACTATTACAATTAGCACAGTGTCTGGCACACAGTAAGCAACTGCCCGTCCACCGCAAATTACTGTTGTCCTGGAAGTTACATCCTGGCTACTGGCCACACGCTGGACAAGGGAAACTTCCAGAGCATTTTCTGGGTTCCAGGCTCTGTTCTGGGGTTCCTCTACTAGAGTCCGGGTGCCCCTGGCTGTCACTGCCACCACTTATCCAGTAGCAGAGGGCCAACCGCCATCATGGGCTGCTGAGGTTGCACTCACCTGAGCCGCTGGGAAGAGATGTTCCTTGTCTACCTGGGCTGCAATGGGAAACAACTCCTTCTCAGCAAAGTCCCGGCATGTCTGACGCAACATCTGGTGTGTCTCAGGCAGTTCCACAGACTGGTAAATGGTGTGTAACTGCCGCCAGTCCCTAGGACGAAGAGCTGCCAGCAAGGGCGGAAGTCAGTGGAAGGAGAAGGCACGAGATCTCAAAGAATACTAGTGGCCCACTAACTCAGTGGTTCTCCACCAGGGAGGATTTTGCCCTTCAAGGGACATCTGGCAATGTCTGGAGACAATTTTAGTTGCCACAACTAGACGAGGGGAATGCTATTGGTACCCACTGGATAGGGGTCAGGGATCCTGCTGAACATCCTAAAAGGCACAGGACAGCTACCACAACAAAGAACTGTCCCCAAAGAACTGTCAGCCCAAAATGTCCACGGGTGCCACTGAAAACCCCCTATTAACTGAATGCTTAGTATACTCACTAGACATTTCCATACACTCCATCCTTCAGTCCTCAGTGTAATGCCAATAGTAATAAGACCTCAGCTCTGTGGCCTGAGGCAAAGGTTTTAAACTTCACTGAGCCTCCTTTACTATAACAAGTGGAGGACAATAGTATTCAGCTCCTGGAAGTGGGAAGATTAAAGAGAGACTAACTAGCACTTAGCACAGTTCTCAGTAAGGGTTCCCCTTGTAATTCAGGCCAGGCAAAGGAAGCCCTGGCCATAAGTGGCGCAGTTGCTACAGCTGGAGACACATAAGACAGGAAAGGTACCGTATTAACCAGCGAGAACATTTATGGAGCACCTGTTACATGCCAGGCGCAAAGTGCTTTACACACCCTGTAATTTAATCCTCCCAACATCTCTGATTTTCCCTGTGGACATTTTACACATAGGACAAATGAGGCTGAGAGGGCTGCCTTGCCCAAGGTCACAGATGCGGATCTGGTTCAATCCCAGGCCTGGCTCCGGAAGAAGGGCACACCCTGAACCTCTGCGGGGCATGAAATGAGGGGAGGGAGGTGTGGATGCAGTCGTTAAAAATGGGCTGGCGGCGGGGGTCAATCGAGGGGTAGGGGTCCGTGCAGGAGCCAGGGATCCCTGAAGAGCCGGGCTGGGCCGGCGAGAGCAGCAGCAGAACTGGGGCAAAGGCCGCGCGCGCTCCTGGAGGGGCTCCGCCTGCCAGAGGCACGGGCAAAAGCCGGCGGTCAGGACCTCTGCCCGCTGGGCCAGGCGTGGGCCGCAGCCCCGCCGTGCGGAGCCCGAGCGCACTCACCTCTGCGAACAGGGCCAGAGGCCCGGGCGAGGAGTGCGGCGGCCATGGGCGACAGAAACGGCCCTGAGGTTCTCCTCCCCGACTTCCCGCAGCTAGCGCGCGGTTCCAGACTGCAGGGGCGGGACTCGGGGCAGAGGCCACGCCCCTGGGGCCGCGGGGGAGGGGCCAAGGCACGCTCGTGGCCCGGGGGCGGGGCTTCCAGTAGTCCCTCCCAAGGCGAAACACCCACGCTGCCTGCGCGAGCTGGCTGTTGGTGCCCTCATTCGTTAATCAAAATGCTAACAAGACAAAGCTAAGGACAGAGCCTCGCAGAAAGGCCAGAGAGGTCTTTTTAAATAAGATGGTGATCTTCGGCTTAAAATTTTGTTGGCTTTGTCGGCTGTCCCACCTCTCCTAAAATCCAATTCTATGGCTTGAAAAGCCAAGACCTGCCCTATCAGGGCCCATGTCCACCGTTCCCTGGTTATTGTTGCTCAGCTTTATGAGGCAGCTCTTCTCTAAGACCCTTAGATGGTTCCTGACTCGGGGCTTCTGTGATCACTGTTCCCCTTGTCTGGAATGCCCCCTCTTCATTCAGATCTCATGGAGGCCTGCCCTGACCACACCAGGCCATTTTCCCCCACCGGCTATCTTTTGTTCTATTAAAGGCATTTTGCATCTGATATTATCTGCTCCCCTACTTGCTCCAAGAAGCTTAAGGACTTTGTCTTGCGTTGGTGCTCAATATTTAGGCCCCTGGAGTTGGGTTGAAAAGGGGAGGAGCTTTCTTTCTCCCAGAGGCCTAAGGTGGGTGTAACTGCTCTCTGTTCCACTTCAGTCCTGTCACCTCACTCCCCATTGGGGCAGAGCCACACATTTGACCCCTAGCATCTTCATCAGGATACCCTCGCCCCACCCAAATAACTATGCTGATTTTACTTGTCCCATAAGGGTCTCATCTTGCACAAATGTGATTCTGACTCCCATAGCCCCTGGGCACCACCCACACCCTCCCAGGAACCCACACATCCCTCCAACTGCCTTTCTTTCCTAACACTCAGCCAGGCAAGCATCTGTTCCCAGCATTGACCTATTTGCCAAAAATTCTGTCTCTTCCTCTTGGAGAAAAGTAGAAACCTTGGTTACTACCTCCTAGAGGAGAGCCAATCAAAAGATGCAGCTGAGTCCTTAATGTGTTAGCTTTCATTTTAAATAATGCATTTAAAAGAAAGCCTCTAAATTCTCAGTACTTTAATGAATGGCTGTCATTGGCACATGCTCTGAGGGCTTCCTCACCTTTCAGTCACCCCACCTGGCACCAGCCCCCGGTGGAAGAAACCAAGAAAAAGCAGGAGAAAAGAGTTGTGTTTGTGAGCAGAGGCCAATAATTGTTTCAGGTGCCAAAGAACATCTAAACCGGACTCTTATTTGAGAACTGTAACTGTAAATATGAATGTAAAATTTCGTTTTAAAAGCATCCAAGTTTTCCTATAGAGACAGAATCAGATAGTGGCTGCAAGAGGCTGAGGTGGGGGAAGGCACCTGGCTGCAAACACAGGGAACTCAGGAACTTTCTGAGTGGGTATGATGGAAACATCCTATATCATGACTGTGATGGGGTAATAAGACTATTCATTTGTCAAAACGCATCAATACTCTAAGTGAGGTGAATTTTGCTGTAGTTCAAGTATTCCTTAATAAGCCTACCTTTATGGCTGGGCGCAGTGGCTTACACCTGTAATCCCAGCACTTTGGGAGGCCAAGGGGGGCAGGATCAGGAGTTCAAGACCAGCCTGGCCAACACGGTGAAACCCTGTCTCTACTAAAAATATAGAATTAGCTGGGTGTGATGGCGGGCACCTTTAGTCCCAGCTTCTAGGGAGGCTGAGGCAGGGGAATCACTTGAACCCAGGAGGCGGAGGTTGCAGTGAGCCACCACTGTACTCTCTTTGCCCAGTCTGGAGTGTGATGCCACCATCATGCCACTGCACTCCAGCCTGGGCAAAAAGAGCGAAATTTTGTCTCAAAAAAAAAAAAAGCCTACCTTTAAAACATGCATGTAAACTTTCAATTCACAAAGCCACTCACTCAGGGAAAATATAAAGCAAAAATATTAAGCCTGAAGTACAGTACAATTTCCCAATCACCCTAGAAGCTAGCTATACTCTAGTTAAGCTACTTACAGAAGGGCCAAATAATATCTGAAATAAGAGACACTTGGAGCCCCTACCCCACCCCTGCTCCCCTCAGCAACACAAGGGGAGACAAATCAGGAGCCAGGATAAGAGAGACGTCTGTGAAAATCTTTCTTTTATTACTGTCTCTTGTGGCAAAATAACATTTTATACAAATAAGTCACCTAGTTCACTTTGGACACAAAGACAATAAAAACTGGAATGTGGATCCTGGGGGAAGTGGGGAGGAGGAAGGACAGATCAGGTCACTGATGTTTCTTATATTCTGTAAAAAATAGATTTACAGGAAAAAAAATAGACTTTCACAACTTCAATGACTTTACACAGTCCTTTGTAACAAGGTGTAAATCCACCTCCACCAGATCCTTCTTGAGGCTGAGATGTTCCATGACATGGAATGTGAGTAACACAATGGTTCAATGATTAGGCTCCTACACCAGGTACAGCAGCACCTTATGCAACAGGAATCCTCATGCACTGGGACAAGGAGTCTGTCCTGTGAACTTCAGGACACAGTGTCCTTACCCCCAAACCTCACTGACATCATAGTGACACTGGGCATCAGAAGAAAGTAACTTTACAGAGGGGAAAAAAAGAATAATACGCTGGAAGCCTAGCAGTGGGGCAGGACACACTAAGGCAAGACCCACCCTGTTTGTACATTTAGACACAGCCTATTAAATCCACTCCAGAAATGAGTTCCACAACTGAAAACATAACTGACAATTGCCCCATCACTGCCATTTCAGGAATTTCCAGTTTATGGTCAGCCCCAAATCACATTCTTCCAACCTATGTATTGCAAATCAAATGGCCCAAAGACTGAGGTGTCTTCAGGAAGTACATGCTGAAAAAATGCTTTCTCTCCAAAATAGTATTGAGCTAATACATAAGGAGACAACAGCCTACTCTAGCCCAAAACTTCTTTTACTTGTTATGTCCTCTGTTTAACTTTTAAAACACAGAATGAAATAAACTTCTTTGGATCTTCTTTGGAGAAGCTAGAAGGGCATCTTGGCTCAAAGGCTGTACAGGAAAAGAGGCCCTCTCCAGGAGATTGCAAGGCAGAGGAACAGAAGCAAGAAGGAAAGGGGTGAGGGGGCAAGCCCTGTGGCAACAGGTAGGCCTCCTATTCTGATGAAATGTGCTCCCACCTCTTGACAGAGGGCAGGGCCCCCTATGCAGGTAGTTTTTCTTCCCCCTCCCATTGTACCACCCACAAGATAACTTCTATCAACAGTTCCGATTCCTTAATAACATGGCAGCCTGACTGGTTCTGTTATTTTCAGAGAAAGTATGCTTGCAATTTTTTCTCCCCAACTCAGGCAACAAAGGCTTGAATTTCAACTCATACTGGTTAACACCGAAGAGTGGGAATGCTTCTCAAGATTTCCTGAGCAGCTAGGCAAAGGAATCCAGAGCCCCAGATACAGAACACCAGACTTTCAGGAGAAGCAAAGCCCTGTCCTGCTGGGCATGGACCCAGGACTGCTTGCAAATGGTCTCCAGTGAGACTAAGACAAGCTAACAAGGAAGAGTATACAGCACAACTCAAGCCAGATTGCCCACATCCTCCTTCCTCCAGGTCCTCTTCCTAGCAAAAGCAAACACTGCAGGTAAGAGCTAGCCCACTAGTGTACTAGATACAGTCTGCCCAGGGGCACGTTTCCAAGACACACTCTACTGAGCAGAGCCCTGGGTAGCTCCAGAACCACATCCCAGATAATGTTCAAATATCAAATAGTATAAACTCTCTCACCTGGGCCTCTATCAAAGAGAGAAAGGACTGTTGATAAGCCTGACAGGAACATGCAAATCCCATTTGAGGAGCCACAATGAAAAACAGAAGGTGAGGAGACAGTGCTAACTGTGCTGGCATCTGCCAATGAGGAGGTGGGAACAATGGCTATGCAGCTTTCCCCAGCAGCATAAGGGACAGAGCCACACATAAGGCACCTGGATTTACAGTGGACGCCAGTTCTGAGTGGCCGGTCTGGTGATAAGGAGGCCATTCCACAGGGTGCACGGTCTCTTCCCTCTCTCAGGGCTGAATCCAATGCCAACACATGGGGGTAAGCTAGGACCTTCTCAGTGAGAAAGCTGCCAGCACGTGGCATCGCCAAGACTCTGGCCTGGTACAAAGCACTGGGCCAAGGTTCAGGGCCACTCACTCTAGAGCCCACACAGGGAGCAGCACTGGTGGTGGATGCGCAGGAACTTCTGTGACCACGAGCTATCTCTTTTGTCCCTGGCCCCCATACGGCTTTTCTCCCAAGCACTTTGGGACACAGCTCTCCTGTCACAGGTACTGTGACACCTCACGGTCACTTACCAGATACCTGGGTCTTTCCTAGGGACATTCTTCTACCGATGTTAACTGGACCCTGGCCACATCAATCATCTCATTAGAGGGTTGTGGAGTCTGTCCACTAAGGGTCTGAGGACAAAAGCAGCCCACAGATGTGCAACGGAACTTTAATGAGAAGACAGCACTCTGACAGGCCACCTCAGCCTATTTCACCCTTTCTGAACACCTAAAACAATTCTAACTAGCAGTTTGAAGGATCAGATTGCATTACGTAGCTCTGATCCACCAGGATAGTTCCAGAAACTACTTCAGTAGAAAGGTAGATAGGAAAACCCCCAAAAAAAGAAATCTACAAAGAGTTGTAGAGGCAAATCCTCATCAAAAGCCAATCCTCCAGGCTGCACAGTGCAGAGAAAAGTCAAATCTCTCCATTAGAAACCTGCTGCTGATTTATAAGCATATCCTCCCAAACATAAGCCAGATTAGCCCCAGGAAGCTGATTAATATGATCACAAGTCTAATCACGTATCACATATGCTGGGAACACCAGTCATTTTATAAAACCTCCCCCAAAGAAGTCTGGAAATAAACAAAATTCAAGTCTTGCTCTCTGGCCTCAAGATACTACTGTTCTATGAGCAGAGCTGACACGTTCTATTTCATAAGAGACTCAGAAGAGAGGAGCCAGAGCAAGCTTGTCTGTCCTCCAAAATGAGAACAGAAGGCACTGCCAGGCTGAAACCTTGGTCTATCCCCAGGAGGGCTGGCTGAGGACCCTGGAGGTGAGATGGAGCAGCAGCCTCTCCACAAAGCAGATCCCTCAGTTTGGCAGCAACCTCATCTCTTGGTGCCTCCACTCTTGGAACCTTCCCACCCGGGACCCCCAAGTTTCTTCCAGGTGGTGTAAGACTTCACACAGACCGAGGGCAGACTGTGCTGATGGCAACTCTGGAGGGCATTGGAGGAGCTACCTGGAAGAGGCCTACCTTTTGGCTTCCCACAGCACCCAGGAACCTTAAGAGCTGCAGACCTGCCAGTAGGCCTGGCCGGAGCCTTCTCACCAGGCACAGCTATGCTTGGAGAGACGAAGGGCTCATCAGGACAACCAACAGGCAGCCAGAACTACAGAAAAATAAACATTTTTATCTGGATTCCAGGAGCTTTATCCTAACTTTTTACTTTACTATAGTACCTCTGAGACCTAAGGGACAGGGGGAAAAAAAGGGAAGAAAAAATACTGGGGAAGAAAACACAGCACTGTTTGGCACTTCCTTTGGCACACAGGAAACTCCCATCCCAGCCTTGGCTTCCTGGGGCCAGGTTCCAGATGTATGTTGACAAACTGCAGCTTCAATCGCCCCTGTGTGCCAGGATCTTGTGGCCGCGGCAAAGCACCTCCCGTCTACTCCTGCAGCACTTACTGGCCTCCATTATAGGCATAATCAGCCTTGTTGTGCATTATCAGCTTGTTGTCAACAAAGTAGAAGCTGTCAGAGCGGGTCTCGTAAGGATTTTCAATCATCAGACGAACTACAAGTCAGGCAAAGGGGAAAAAAAAAGCAAAGAATTATGTTTGAGTCTGTCGCACAGGGTAGGTGGCAGAAAACTTTGTATGCCCTCCAAAATAAGCCAGCACTTCAGAGTATACTCTGCCAGAATAATGATGAGGACCGAACAGAGGAGCCAGCCCTTGACAGCTGGAGAGACCAGAGGCCCCCAAACTGAACATGATCTCCATTTCAACATAAGGATGCAATCAGCTCTCTGCCATGGCCTACTCTGTCATCTCCAGCCTGGATTTTTCAGCTAGGACGCCAGGGAAATGTGCTCACCCTCTTGCCAACATGGACCCCACCAACCTATTTACTCAGTGCTCCCAGCTGACTCAAGCAAGCCCTGACCTCTGGTCAGCGGCCCACCTCTAGATGTTCCAGTCCAAATTCAGAAATCTGAGCCTCACTATGCCCACCTCCCACACGCACCCCTGACAACCCAAGGAATCCTAGGTGGGAATGAGTGCAGGGAACACAGGGCAGGGAGCCTTCTCCGGAGACCTTTTGGATATTAACTCACAAATGATCCAGCAATAGGTCTGCTTCTCTCGGAATCTAAATCGAAGTCTTCTGTTTGTTCAGGCAATTGCCCAGACCTCTTTAACCATACTGGAGGGTAAAGATCATTTATACTCACTACCTCTGATCAGTTTTGAGTTAATGATTACATGGCATTTTCAGTCCCCTGGAGGAAGTGCTATTATTCATCACAGTTCTCAAAAAGTGAAACTGGTTTTTTAAAGTTCTTTGATCCCACCAATGCCAAAACTATTTGGTTTATATGCAGAATATTGCCCTCCAAGCTGATGTGGCTTCATGGGTAAAACTTGTAACACTATACATAATCTTTTCTTGCAAGTATCTACATATTCCAGCCAGCCTGGGGAGAGGGGTTCAAGTCAGAATCAGATGCTGTCATCAACACCCTGCCCCACATCTCAGCAATCCTCATTTTACCTGGGAACTGCACTGCCACACGAGTGTAGGGTACCTGGCTTTCGGAATATGACAATTATTAAGGACCTGGGATTCTGAAAGGACCAATCAGTAGATCCTCCCCAACAAGGCAAGTGAAGGCATCACTAGTCACAGGATTCCATTCATACCCTCATAAATGCCCTGAATTTTCCCTAACTATTCCCAGAGGATGCTAACCTGAAATGGCTGGGTCAAAGCTGCAGAAACTGACAAGGCTGGGAATGGGATGGTCACAGGCCTCCTTTTATCTCCCTTAGGCACTGTCTTCCCACAGGAGGCATCTAAAAGGAGGGCCTGTATTATTAAAACCTTCAGGCTGGGCGCGGTGCCTCACGCCTGTAATTCAGTGCTTTGGGAGGCTGAGGTGGGCGAATCATGAGTTCAGTTCGAGGCCAGCCTGACCAACATGGTGAAACCCTGTCTCTACTAAAAATACAAAAATTTAGCCAGGCATGCTAGCAGGCGCCTGTAATCCCAGCTCCTCAGGAGACTGAGGCAGGAGAATCACTTGACGGAGGAGGTGGAAGTTGCAGTGAGCCAAGACTGCGTCACTGCACTCAAGCCTGGGCAACAGAGTGAGACTCTGTCTCAAAAAAAAAAAAAAAAAACGCGGGGGCCAACCGCAATGGCTCACACCTGTAATCCCAGCACGTTGGGAGGCTGAGGCAGGCAGATCATGAGGTCAAGTTCGAGACCAGCCTGGTCAACATGGTGAAACCCTGTTTCTACTAAGAATACAAAAATTAGCTGGGCACGGTGGCGCATGCCTGTAATCCCAGCTACTCGGGAGGCTGAGACAGGAGAATCGCTTGAACCTGGCAGGAAAAGGTTGGAGTGAGCCGAGATCGCACCACTGCACTCCAACCTGGGCGACAGAGCGAGACTCCATCTCAAATTTAAAAAAAAAAAACAACCTTCATTGCTCCCGTACAGGCAGAGTCAGACTTTGAAACAAGAGCCAGCAGCAATAGGAAATGAGAAGCCTGAGGTCAAATGACTAGATACGCATCACGTCACCACTGCCATGTGACAAAGCCTGGGCGCTTGACCAGATGGGTTTCAAGGTTTGTTCCTTGTAGCTCTCAGAATCGAGAGTGCTGTAAGAGTCAGGGGATACATACTGACATCCTCCGAAAGCTGGGGAAACTCATAGATATGTTCACAAGTGTTCCTACTGCTGGGGATGCAGAAGCCAAAATCAAAGTCAAAGTTTTTCAGCAAGTGTTCCCGGAAATAGTGCCGTTCGATCATCCGGAAGTTTGACACAGGTTTGTCTCCCACTGTGAACTCCACCCTGGAAAATAAATCTCCATGAGCCCGACTTTGTCTCCTCCCACCTCTAAAGCCAACCCAAAACCCAACCAAAAACACTCTTCTCTGTGAACAAACAGAATGCTCTCCCCTCAGGCAGCAATGATACTCACGTAGCCCCGACCGTCCGGAGGCGGAGAAATGCTGGTGTGAACTGGTAACGAACAAAACGTCCTGCACTGATGTCCACATCTCCACCTCCTTCCTCCTCATCCTCCTCCTGGTCTAAAAGAGCATACAGAATCTTAGGTGCATTCTCAATCCAAGAGTTCTACCACTAGTACCAACAGCACAATGGCAACCAGTTACCAGTAATCACACCAACAAGAAGGATGGCCAACGTTTACTGCGCACTCGCTGTATGGCAGGACACTTGCTATAGGGCAGACTCCTCACAACAACCCTGTGAGGTGTTACTATCTCCATTTTACAGATCAGGAAGCTCAAGTTCAGAGAAGTCAGGTAACATGTCTGAAGTCCCTCAAACAGTAAGAGGAGGGAACAGGGATTTGAATCCAGGTCCATCTGACTCAAGGCCTGTTCTTCAACACTAAGTTGTTAGCCTTTTTTTTTTTTTTTTTTTTTTAAATAATTTGGGTGCTTATGCCATATCCTAAGGGTGAAGGCTAAAACACAAGCTGGGAACTGGACACCTGACATGGTCTATATTATACAGACTAGGTCTGTAGCTGACCAAGTTGAAGCGCCGGCCACTAACCTAAAAGAATGAGACTACAAAAGTTGACACTTGTCAGTCAGGCGTGGTGGCTCATGTCTGTAGTCCCAGCACTTTGGAAGGCTGAGGTGGGCAGATCACCTGAGGTCAGGAGTTCGAGGCCACCAGCCTGGCCAACATGGTGAAACTAGTTTCTACTACAAATATAAAAATTTGCCAGGCGTGGTGGTGGGTGCCTGTAATCCCAGCTACTCGGGAGGCTGAGGCAGGAGAATCACTTGAACCCGGGAGGCAGAGGTTACAGTGAGCCAAGGGCGCACCATTGCACTCCAGCCCGGGGAACAAGAGTGAAACTCTGTCTCAAAAAAAAAAAAAAAAATTTGACACTTATCAAAAAGTTCTTCCAATGAATATAAAAATTTCTGGCAGACATGCAAAGATAAACCACTAGAAATATTTTTGTTATTTAAATAGAAGACACTGACCTACAACCTTGGGATACTGTAGTTCTTTGACTGATGTCTGTTTCTAGGCCATACCAGACCTAACCCTTACCACCTGGGAAAGGGTGAAGCAGATATGGGGGCCCCAAGGTTAATGCTGGACTCTGGTTTAGTCCATTCCTGAACGCAGGAGATGAAAGATTTGTAAAATGAATCAGAGAGCAAGCATTCTAATGTGAACAGGAGTTAGTACCCGCCAGTGCCCAGTGAGGATATTTTCTCCAGGTCTAAGCTGTACATGGGTATAACATAAGAGAAGTCTTTTTCAGCATCAAACATCTCTGCCTTTGACAAGCTCAAGAGCGACTGGGCAACCAGGCTGAGTAGGGGTTCACACCCAGAGACTCTAGAACCCTGGCTCCAACAATGTGACTGAGAGAGCAAATCTTGGGGATTCAAATTCATCAGAATGAGTGCTGCAGGAAGGTACTGATTCAGTGTGAGGATGTTCTTTTTTTTTTTTTTTTGATATTCTCTTTTTTATATTTTATTTATTGACTTATTTTAAGATAGGGTCTCACTCTGTCACCCTCGCTGAAGTGCAATGAAGTAATCACAGCTCACTGTAGCCTTGATCTCCCAGGCTCAGACAGCCTCCTGAGTAGCTAGGATCACAGGAATGTGCCCCCATGCCTGGCTGATTTTTCGGTATTTTTTGTAGAGATGGGGTTTCACCATGTTGCCCAGGCTGGTCTCGAACTCCTGGGGCTCAAGTGACCTGCCGGCCTCAGCCTCCCAAAGTGCTGGAATTACAGGCATGATCCACCGCACCCAGCCTCAATGTGGGAATATTCAAGTGAATCAAGATCCTTAAATGTAAAAACTAGAGAGCCTGAACATCAAGATACTTTACAGTATCTTCAGCTGAACTTCTTGAAACTGTTCTGTCTTATACTGAAATGACAACTCTGAGTCTAATCCAAATCCACAAACCTGTAGTAGGCCTGGAGTCCTTGAAATGTTCCAGGTACTGGGTTATGTGGCTTAGGGATGAGAACACCACAGACCCAGGAAGCTAGCTGGTCCTGATCTGACCATCCCAATAAAAAACTACCCACGAGCTTGAGCCTTTAGGTGCCCTGGTCAGAATTAGATTATGAAAGCATAAATACCACCAGGTAGGGGTAAAACCAGGGCCTTATCAAATTTGCAGGCTCTTTCTGAGTGGCAAATCAGACGAGAAACGCTTATTAAAATAAGTTTACAAACCACACGGATACTACTGGTATCTATACCAGTGTTCTAACAAATGACTAACTCCAGGGGGCGCTAAACCTCCAATGAGGTGCTCCAAAGGCTTCTGTGGTTCCCTGGCCGGAATGAATCACCCTGGCCCTGTATCACAAGCCCAGGAAGCGGCTATTGGAGGCTAATTTAAGGAACCCCAAGTAGTTGAGTTCCAGGGTCTGTTCCTTCAGAAAATGGTGAAGATTAAAATCCAAACCAGGACTTACTGGGAAATCCATGGCACTGTGTAAAGGAGAGCGAGAAGATGGCTCAAACTGCCTCAGGTCTCGACTGGAATCTTCCCTATCACCCTCTAAGAGAGCTCTAGGCTCAGGTGAGTTTTCCTCATTATAGTTTAATTTCAAGGATTCCTCTCCCAATTAGAGGCAACATGATAAGATGAACGAGCACAGGACCTTAGGCAAGCGCTGCTTGGGGATGCTAGGCCTCAGATCCTTCGCTGTAAAATGGAGATTAACAGTAACTCCTCACAGGTGTGAGGATTACATACACTGATATGCGGAAAGATGTGGAACACAGTGACCAGCAGAGACACTGAACAAGCATCAGCCTCTGAATGTAGCTTCAAACCACCATGTCTGGCAGGCCAGGCCATGGGAAAAAGGTCACAGAAGTGGGACACAGTGGAGTCTAAAAAACAGGATGCAGTGGCACACAAAGATTTGAGTTTCAAAGACCTTTGGCTCGAAACTTGTCTAGTGGTCACTACAACATTGAGGCCTACCTGAAACGCAAGGTTTGGCGATCTCAAAAAGCACTGTTCCTGTCTCCAAATCTCGAATTTTGAAGCGGGTGAAATCAATACTGTAGATGTTGTCTTCAGGTTTACATAAATAATCTGAAAATGAGAGAGAGAAACCAGTACTGTTAAATCCTCCAAAACTACCATTTTTTTAATTCTCAAGTTTTGAAGCAAACTCAGATTTTTTCTTACACAATATACTTAAAATACTCCCAAAAACTTTCTCTTGTGTTATTGTTAGCAGAAGTTGTATAAACAGAATTAGGGGATCCAACAAAGAAAAAAAAGAACAACGACTTGCTTTGGATGAAACCTTACAAAACTTTTAGAACTAGGATAGAAGGCTGGGCGCAGTGGCTCATGCCTGTAATCCCAGCACTTTGGGAAGCCAAGGAGGGCAGATCACGAGGTGAGGAGTTCGAGAAAGCCTGGCCAATATGGTGAAACCTTGTCTTTACTAAAAATACAAAAATTAGCCAGGCGTGGTGGTGCGCACCTGTAATCCCAGCTACTTGGGAGGCTGAGGCAGAACAATCGATTGAACCCAGGAGGCGGAGGTTGTAGTGAGCAGAAATCGCATCACTGCACTCCAGCCTGGGCAACAGAGTGAGACTCTGTCTCAAAAAAAAAAAAAAAAAAAAAAAAAAAGGAAACTAGGATAGGAAAGGGGGATTTCTTTAGAAACACCTAAAAATCTTTCATTATCTATCAAGTTGGATATCACAACAGGTCAGAACTTTGTATGGAATTCCAATCTAAAACATTTAAACTGACTTAGCAGATAATACAGTGCTAGTTTGCCAACTGTCAGTATAAGAAAGCCGAGATCAGCAAATTTTTCTGTAAAAAGCCAGATTCTAAATAATTTAGGCTTTGCTGCCACATGGTCTCTGTCAAAACTACTCAACTCTGTCATTGTAGCCACAAAGCATCCACAGACAATACGCAAATGAATAACTGTGGCTATACGCCAATAGAACTGTATTTACGGACACTGAAATATGAATTTTACATAACCACGTGTTACAAGATTTTAAAGCTTTTTTCAACCATTTAAAAATGTACAAACCATTCTTAGTTTGTGGGCTACACAAAATCATACAGTAGACCATACATATCCAGGCAACACGATAAAGCTGCTGGTGAAGGCATTAGGCCCAAGTAAGTAGATGTGACAACCTGAGCAGCTAATTCAAATAATACTGATCGCAGCAAATTTCACTGATTTCTTTCTAGTATGATTCCAGATAGCACCTTTTACACAACTCATTCTGATGCTTTATCTTTTATTGCCTGAGTTAGTTGTTTTTGTGTTTTACAAGTAAGTTGTCTCTTTTTTTTTTTTTTTTTTTGGAGACAGAGTCATGCTGTCGCCCAGGCTGGAGTGTAATGGCACCATCTCCGCTCACTGCAACCTTTGCCTCCTGGATTCAATTCTCCTCCTCCCAAGTAGCTGGGATTACAGGTGCATGCCACCATGCCTGGCTAATTTTTGTATTTTTAGTAGAGACGAGGTTTCACCATGTTGGTCAGGCTGGTCTTGAACTCCTGACCTCGTGATCCACCTGCCTCAACCTTCCAAAGTGTTGAGATTACAGGTATGAGCCACCACACCCAGCCACAAATTGTCTCTTTAGTAAGACAGCAAGAGACCTTATTATTCTGTAACTGCTAAAAAGGCTAACATTGGCTTTGCACCTTTAGAGGGTACTCAAATAACCTGCTAAATAGAATGAACAAGACGTTAAGAGTAACAAAGAGACTGCCAGGCTCTGACCTGTGGCTTTCTCCAAGAAGCTGCAGAGGTGGGTTTGGACAATGACCAACAATCCCAAGCCCCCAAACAGGACCCAAGTGCTCACTGAGAATGCTGCTTAGGGCCAGGCACAGAATTCCCTAACTCATCTTTGACGGCAGGAGAGGGCATGAGGTTACCAAGACCAGCTGCTGAGCACTGTATACTTTCAGAGCTCCAAATGAAAACTGGTTCAGATAAAAAAGCTTTTTCGCACTGTTGCAATAAAACTGAATAGCAAAAATGTCTAAAGATACGTTCAGGACTGCTAAGGACAGTCCCAACCCAAACACTGCTAGGAAATGGGGGCATCCAAATACCTAGAAGCAAATTAAAACTCTTTGAGGAGATGAGAATTCCCTTTCGCACAAGGTGGACCAAAACTTCCATCCAAATTACCAGAGCTGCCATCAGCAACCTGAGGTACACCTGAGCAGCCCTGGGCTGACTGGTACAGCAATTCAGACGACACCACGGCAGCCTGCGATCAACAGGGAATGCTGCTGCCACCACAGGGTCAGGAGACTGAAGGGCAGGAGTGATGGGCAGGGCAAGATAGGCCTAACTGTGACTGCACACTCCGGGGGGGAAAACAGCAGCAAGAGAAAAGACGACAAGTCAGGGATTGGCTTGGCAGAGAACAGAAAAAGGGAGGTCACCCAGGGCAGGGACTGGGCAATATTTTTCTTCGCATCCATCCTCCTATCAATGAAAAAGCTTAGGATGGTTGCCTTTTGTGCAGGAAACGCATTTCTGAAACCCTGAAATCATTCTTAATTCACGAGAATAAATGTCAAAAGCAAGATTCACATGTTGGAGTTTGTACACAAACTGAAACTTTATTTTTTGTTTTAATGTGGCACAGTTTTAAATGGGCAGGAAATGCCACGGCCATGTGTTGTGGGTAAGAACCCACCTGCACACTAAGGCGCAACGCTTCGAACCCAAAGCGGGAGGGAGGCTCGGCAGGCTGCAACGGGGGAGGGCGGCAATGGGGCCGGGGCGGAGGAAGCAGGTAGGGCTTCAGGCCTGCCACGGGGCTGCGGAGCTGGGGCAGACCGGCTGGGGGGCCCTGGCTGAACGGAACTTCACGGATGGCCGGGGTTCCAGACTGGGGGTCCAGGGGCCCATTTATTAGGGGACCTCGGCTCCCTGCCGGCTCAGGAGGATCCGGTTCAGCTGACCAGGGCCCTCTACCCAAACAGGTCCGGCCGACCTGGAGAACCGATCGGCTGAGGGGCATCCTAGCGTAGTCGGACTCACAGGAATGCGGTCAAGCCCAGGGGAGCCCTTCCCCACCAGAGCTATGTGAGCGTGGCGGGGGCAGACCACAGCCGGCGGGGCAGCGGGAAGCGCGGCCTGGCCTGCCGAGGGGGTCTGGGGGAACTCCTGCGCCGGTCGAGCGGCTGGGTCCGCGGAAGGCTCCAGGAGCCGGGGCCCGGCGCGAGGGGAGGGCGCGGCCCGCGCGGCACTCACTCTCGGTGACCCGACTGAGGCGCAGGACGTGCTCGGGCCGGATGGTGTCCAGCGCCAGCAGCTCCTGCTCCGTGACCGCTGCCCCGACGCCGTCGTCGGCCGCGTGGTGGGGCGCCTGCCGCCGCGCCTTCAGGCGGTTCAGGACGCCGCCTCCCGCCTTCTTCTTCTCCTCCTTACCAGCCACCAGCCCCCCGGGCCCAGGTGCCGACGCCGACGCCGCGGCCGCAGCCCTCGGGTTCGACCCGCTCATCGCTCCACCGCCAAGATGGCCGCCGCCTCCACAGCGCTGTAACTATGGAGAGCGGGGGCGGGGCCCAGGGCCTGGCGGTACCGGGGGGCGGGAGTGGGCGGGGGACTGGGGCGGGAGTGGGCGGGGCCCCGGGGCGGGGAAGGGGCGGGGCGGGGACCGGGGGCGGTGCAGCGGCTCCTGCCCCAACTTTGGTCCTGCCAGGTGGAGGCCCTAGGGTTGCCTGGTGGCCCACGATCTTTAAATGTGTAACTTACGGTCAAATGAATTTACGTCATACAAACTTTCCTCCTCATCCTCCTGTTCTGAAAGAGCACACAGAATCTTCAGTGCACCATGTCGGCATTCTCAATCCAAGAGTTCTACCACCAGTACCAATAGCACAATGGCAACCAGTTACCAGTAATCACACCAACAAGAATGGCCAGTGTTTACTGTGCACTCGCTATATGGCAGGACACTTGCTATAGGGCAGACTCGTCACAACAACCCTGCAAGGTGTTACTATCCCCAGTTTACAGATCAGGAAGCTCAAGTTCAGAGAAGTCAGGTAACATGTCTGAAGTCCCTCAAGCAGTAAGAGCAGGGAACAGGGATTTCAGTTCAGGTCCATCTGACTCAAGGCCTGTTCTTCAACACTAAGCTATTAGTGGACAATGCATGTTGAGAAAATGTTTATTAATATATTTAGCATAGAAGATAAGTTAAAACGATGCTTGTTATGCAAAGGCAGCTTCAAGACAAACTTTCCAATGAGATTGCCATCCCTAAGCCCTACTATGCCAGGCCCTGGGCTAGACATTGAGCTAGGTTACAGGAGATGTAAGAGGGCAGGGATTGGGTCTGCCTCACCCCTGAATTCCCAGCAGTTCAGCTAATGCCTGACACAGGTAGGTGCTCAGTAAATTAGGCTGAAGGACAGCCTTAACAGTATCTCACTATGGAGGAGCTCCCACTTTTTATGTAATTCATTATGTGACCCTTCCTCTTCACAAGGCAGGTTAGTATGAACTGGAAGACAAACTAGACTCATTGACGGCACTGTAAGAGATGCAGCAATGGTGCTAGGAATATACACAGGAGTGGTTTATTCTAACCTGGCTGTAAGAATTGAGGGGTTGGGAAGGTTTCACAGAGGCAACATCTGCACTGAGCCTTGGAAGTTAGCCATGACTTCACCAACTGGCCAGAAGTGGGTCGACAGGGGAATGTGGTCTACCCTCTTCCACTCCTAGGGATTCTAGATCTGCGCTGTTCTGTGTTGGAAGCCTGGAGCTGACTGATGCAGTGTGTCTGCTAGGTCTGATGTCATTTCTCAGCCAGGTTAGAGTAAAATTGCAACCCTCCCCCAGTGCCTCCAGACATTCTTCCCAGGCCTTGCTTGCTGAGTCCCTCTCACCAAAGCCACCAAAACAGGCCTCTCTTGGTTCCTGGACAAAGTCCAAACTTGACCCCACCCCAGCCGCCCAGCTGGGTGGCACAGTGTATGGCCAAGTTCCTACCCAAATGCTGTACTGTCTTTGAGAGATGAGCATATGGTGGCATGTAACAAACTGTTCAGGGAGGCTTTTTTTTTGAGGCAGAGTCTCGCTCTGTCGCCCAGACTAGAGTGCAGTGGCGCAATCTTCACTCACTGCAACCTCCACCTCCCAGGTTCAAGCAATTCTCAGGGAGATTTTAATAAATGTGTACAAAGAATTAGTCTTTCTTTTTGCAAACAACTCTTTCAGAACCACTCAACAGAGAGTGGTTACTGAAGAATTTCCAGAACTTTTAATACGCTACTTGATTGTGAATGGCCAAGAGGGTGGTTTAGCATGTGGCCATTTCCCATATACTTGTTCATGGAAGCTTTGTTCTCAGAGCAACAAAACTAGTTACTTGGACCCTGGCTTTTCTCTTTCTAGGGATGATGGCAAATGTAACCTCTTCACCTGCAAGTCCACATCCAGGAATTTACCCTACATGTATGCACAGAGATTTATAATATTGACAATTTATAATAAATTACATTTGTATCCATTCATGTTGCACAGAGCTGTTTTTAAAAATTATATATATATATATATATTAGTATGGAAAGATATCAAACATATATTAAGTAGGGTAAAAAGCAAGGCACAGAATCCTATTTATTTATTTATTTATTTAAAACAGGGTCTCACTCTGTCACCCAGACTGGAGTGCAGTGCCGCAATCACAGCTCACCACTACCAGCCAAGAACTCCATTTATTTAAAATAAAAAGTATAGGCTGGGCATGGTGGCTGACACCTGTAATCCTAGCACTTTGTGAGGCCAAGGCAGGTGGATCACAAGGTCAGGACTTCCAGACCAGCCTGACCAACATGGTGAAATCCCGTCTCTACTAAAAATACGAAAATTAGCCGGGCGTGGTAATGCACATCTGTAATCCCAGCTACTCAGAAGGCTGAGGCTGGAAAATCACTTGAGCCTGGAGGCGAAGGTTGCAGTAAGCCAAGATCACACCACTGCACTCCAGCCTGGGTGACAGAGCAAGACTCTGTCTCAAAACAAAATAAAATAAAAGTATATAAATATATAGTTGTGGGCCAGGTATGGTGGCTCATGCCTGTAATCCCAGCACTTTGGGAGGCTGAGGTGAGCAAAATGCTTGAGCCCAGGAGTTCAAGACCAGCTTGGGCAACATGGCAAAACCCTACCTCTACTAAAAATACAATAATTAGCTGGGTGTGGTGGTACATGCCTTTAGTCCCAGCTACTCAGGAGGCCGAGGTGGGAGAATCACCTGAGCCCAGGAAGTCAAGGCTGCATGAGCCATGATTGTGCCACTGCACTTTAGCCTGGGCCATGGGAGTGAGACCCTGTCTCAAAAAAAAAAAAAAGACAGATAGACACAGATACAGATATAAATGTGTATTTGTAATTATAAAGGAAGAGCTCTGGATATACATTAAAACATTAGCCTAACCTTGATTACCTCTGGAGAGGAGAGTATCAGATGGGGCTAAAGGAAATATATTCACTTTGACTTGATTTAGAGCAACTTCTCTACTATTTTATCTCAAGCATATAATCATGGGCTGGTTGAATACTTTCTAAAAAGAAAATACTGGCCGGGCACAGTGGCTCACAGCTGTAATCCTAGCACTTTGGGAGCCCCGGTAGGCGGATCACGAGGTCAGGAGTTGGAGACCAGCCTGACCAACATGGTTAAACCCCATCTCTACTAAAAATATAAAAATTAGCTGGGCTTGGTAGCACACACCTGTAGTTCCAGATACTGAGGAGGCTGAGGCAGGAAAATCACTTGAACCTGGAAGGCAGAGGTTGCAGTGAGCTGAGATTATGCCATTGCACTCCAGCCTGGTGACAGAGCGAGACTCCATCTCAAAAAAAAAAAAAAGAAAAAGAAAATACCTTTGGATCTATGTCGGGAAGTCAGACTCTATGCCAGAGTTGCCCTATTTTATTTTAAAATTTAAAAGCAACCTCAAACTTAATCAACATTTTCTGTTTTGTTTTTTTTTAAGATGGGTCTCACTCTGTTGCCCAGGCTGGGGTGCAGTGACGCGATCTCGGTTCACTGCAACCTCCGCCTCCCGGGTTCAAGCAACTCGGGCCTCAGCCTCCCGAGTAACTCAGATTACAATCCTGTGCCACCAGGCCTGGCTAATTTTTGTATTTTTTTGTTTTTTGAGATGGAGTCTCACTCTGTTGCCCAGACTAGAGTGCAGTGGCGCGATCTCAGCTCACTGCAACCTCCGCCTGCCGGGTTCAAGCAATTCTCCTGCCTCGCCTCCTGCATAGCTGGGATTACAGATGCACACACCACGCCTGGCTAATTTTTGTGTTTTTTTATTAAAGACAGGGTTTCACCATGTTGGGGAGGCTGGTCTCAAACTCCTGACCTTATGATCTGCCCGCCTTGGCCTCCCAAAGTGCTGGGATTACAGGCGTGAGCCACCTCGCCTAGCCTATTTGTTTGTTTGTTTTAAATACTGCCATGAGTCAGAGCCTGTACTCTCTCTAGGCACTACCTATGAATTGTGATTAAAAGGAATAGACGGGCTGGGCACAGTGGCTCATGCCTGTAATACCAACACTTTGGGAGGCCAAGGCCAGAGAACTGCTTGAGGCCAGGAGTTAGAAGAGTGACAGAGTTAGACTCTAAGAAAGGAGGGAGGGAAAGGAAGGAAATGAGGAAAAAAAGAAAGGAAAGGGAAGGAAATATATATAATTTCATTTTTTAAAGGGGTAGGAAAAATTAGGCTGTAACCTCCAATCTGCCTTTCTGCATCAAATTGTTTGAGGTGCATTAAAAGGCTCTCTTAAAATGTCTTTTGAAAATTACATATACTAACACTTTATTTGGGGGAAGAAGGAAAATAGAGACTATCGTACTACATAATAACCCCAACACCAAAAGCAGAAGGGCCAGCCTCCCTTTCCCCCCAGCTCAGGGCTGACTCCCTCTAGCTGGCTGTTTTCCAAGGCAGTCCCAGAGTAGCCAGGCAGTCTGCCTTCAAATCAGGCCACACAGGTGGGGCCCAGAGCTGGTGTAACCAAGGTAAGCAAGACATCAGCTGGCTTTTTTCTGCTGACTGAAAGTTCAGTCCTGCTTTCTGCCACCTCCCTAGAGATGGCATGCATTGAATTAGCAAGTCATGGCTGGGACTGCAGGCATGGCTGCTGGTCTGGGACTGAGAGCTAGTAATTTCCTTAGTACCAAGTCACTTCACTCTCTGGCTGAGGGCTGTTTGTTTTTAAGACGGAGTCTTGCTCTGTCGCCAGGGTGGAGTGCAGTGACATGATCTTGGCTCACTGCAACCTCCGCCTCCTGGGTTCAAGTGATTCTCCAGCCTCAGCCTCCTGAGTGGCTGGGATTAAGGCATGCACCACCACGCCTGGCTAATATTGTATTTTTAGTAGAGACAGGGTTTCTCTAAGTTTGGCCAGGCTGGTCTTGATCTCCTGACCTCAGGTGATCCACCCACTTCAGCCTTCCAAAGTGCTGGGATTACAGGCGTGAGTTACTGCACCCAGCCAGAGGGCTGTTTTTAAAAAGCATTATTTATTATCTATATCCCATTTGTTTCCAAAAAAGATTTCTGGCATATTCCAAAGTCACAGCACAAGGTTGGTGAGTAAAAATTCATATAGCTTCATGGAGGGCAGTACTCTCAAATTTAATGTATGTATTGCTTGATCCAGTAATTCCTGAAAGGAATTTCCTAAAGAAACACCTGCACATATGCACAAAGATGAATGTATATACATGTTCACTGCAGCAGTTTCTACTGGCAAAAAAATGAGCAGTATCTTAATGTTCATCAACAGGGGATTGGTAAAATAATTAAAATCTAACCGTAAAATATTGTACAGCCATTGAGACTGAGGAAAATCTCTATGTACTGACCTATCTGTATGAACAAACTCTCTAAGACATATTAAATAAAAAGGGCACAGAATGATATGTATAGTGTATTCCCATTTGTTTAAAAAGACTGTGTATATGTATATATATATATATATATATATATATATATATATATATATGCAAAACCATTTAAAATGAAAGATACACACCAGACTGTCCTCTGTATTATCCTTTAGGGATTAGAGGGATAGGGATGAAAATGATTTTTCAGGCCAGGTGTGGTGGCTCACACCTCTAATCCCAGCACTTTGGGAGGCCAAGGTGGGCAGATCACTTGAGCCCAAGAGTTCGAGACCAGCCTGGGCAACATGGCAAAACCCGTCTCTACAAAAAATATAAAAATTAGCTGGGTGTGGTGGCTACACACCTGTAGTCCCAGCTACTCAGGAGGTTGAGGTGGGAGGACTGCTTGAGCCTGGGAGGTCAAGGCAGCAGTAAGCCAAGATCTTGCCACTGCACACCAGCCTGGGTGACAGAGCAAAACCCTGCCTCAAAAAAAAAAGAAAAAAAAAGAAAAGAAAATGATATTTCAAGTTTGCACTCCAAATACTTTTTTAAAAATGTATTTCTGCATATATTTATAGATCTTTATATCAGTCTTAAAAGTTACTTTATTTTTCAGAGAAATAATAAAATCTCCATGTAATCATAGATTCATCAGTTATCAATATTCAAAACGTTCCTCTTTAAAACTAGTGTATCATGGCACTGAAAGCACAGATTTTGGGGTCACACAGCGTTGGGCTCCAGTCTTCACTCTGCCACTTACCAGCTACGTGACTCTGGCCAGGTCGTTTCTCCCCTGAGGCCTTTGTGTCTTCATTTACAAGTCAGGCTAGTCACACGTCTTTCCTAGGATTGTTATGAAGAGGAGACATAGAACAGCAACAAAAGCACTACGCTGGTGGCAGGAAGAGTGTCCCATGAATGGTCGCTATGGCAATATATACAAGTGGCCTCTTTCTCCAGGCCCCCTCTGTTGAGGGCAAGCACCCGGGGCAGGGAAAAGCCATAGAGCCGGGTGGGAGAGCACAGTGACAAAGCAAGTGGGTTACTTCGTACTAATGTTAAGTGGTTAGGAACAAACACAACTGAGAATCTTGGACCAGAGCACTACAGCGAGGTGCCTGTGGCTTTAGGTTGTTGGAGAGCAGAGGCAAGCCTGCTCCAGGACCTCCATGCTCTGCTTCCTTTCTCCCTTGACCCCTCACCACTGCAACAGCAATGAGCTTTTCAGTAAGTACTGGAAAAACTCATCTCTCTTCCTTTATGGGGGATGGGGGGTACTAAGTATGGAGAAAGGTCTCACTGGCTCCAGCCAACCGGGAGCCTGATTTCCTTAGTAAGATTAAGATCTGGACCCACAGAGTGGTCCAACCCAACCCCCCGACCTTGACCCAAGATCTTTTGTCAGACAATTTCCCTCCCTGCAACTCCCTAGAGCTGGAGTTTTTCAGGTCTCTTCCCCATTTGGCAGCTCATGCAAAGCTACGTGAAATAGTAACAGCTAAATCTGAATTAGGAAAGAACTCGTTATGGCTGGGCTCAGCCTAGGAAATTCTGTGGGCCTCCTGGCTTGTTTGGACCCTGACAACAGACTCCATCAACACTGGCCTCACTCTTGGAGCTGCACACTGAATTCTGCCCTTCAAGGGATAACTGAGGGAGGTAGGCCAAACTCCTCTCCCTCCACCTCTACCTCTCCCCATCCCTGCAAGTCAGCAGCCTCCATTCCCACTTGGAAAAATGCAGCAGGTAGGCTCTGGAGCCGTGCCACCCAGCACAATGAAGAAATGAATGGCAGTAGAGGGTCATGCCTGAGCAAATCCCAGCTCTGCCTTTTGTTGGTTGTGCTACCTTGTGCAAGTCACTTAAAGGGTAACACCAACTGGTTTGCTGAAAATAAAAGAGAGATAACATCTGTAAAATGTTGGACACTGTGCCCAGCCCATTTCAAGGGCTTGATAATGGACAGCTGTAATTATCTTTACAGCTTTAAAGAGCTTGGGCTCTGATGGCAGATAGACTGGATTTGAACCCTGGCTTGACCATTTACTAGATTAGTCTGGGGTATGTTAATGAACTTTTCTGAGCTTCAGTGTTTCTTTGTGTGTGTGAGAGACAGGGTCTCACTCTGTCACCCAGGCTAGAGTGTAGTGGTGAAATCTCAGCTCACTGGAGCCTTGATCTTCTGGGCTCAAGTGATTCTCCTACCTCAGCCTCCTGAGCTGGGACTACAAGTGTGCACCACCATGCCTGGCTAATTTTTGTATTTTTAGTAGAGACAGGGTTTCAGCATGTTGTCCAGGCTGGTCTTGAACTTCTGGGCTCAGGCAATCTGCTGGCCTCAGCCTCCCAAAGTGCTAGGATTACAGGCATGAACCACCACACCCAGCTCAACATTCCTCACCTGTAAAATGTGGCTTATAAATTATAGGAAAAAAATCCCTTCAGTGCTCCCCTCTTATCTCGCAACTCTTTTCTTCCTAATGTATAGTCAACAATGACAAGGCACCAGAAAAGGAGCAAGCAGAGAAAAATCCCCTATGGCTTAGGTTAGCTTAGCTAAGGGAATAGTGAGGAGAGGCAGCAACAGGCCCAGTGTGCCTTAGGAGTGGGACAGTCAGTGCTTAACTGTTCCAGTGAAAGTGAAAACAAACTTTTTATCCTTAAACGAGCTGCTAGTTGAAATGACCAGGAAGGGTTTTACAGATTGATACCCTTAAGCAAACATTCAGGAGAGAAGAACAGCAAAAAACACACAGCTAAATGGGTAACAGTTCCCAGCCTTGTCACAGGAGAACTCTTTGGAGCCAAGTGAACCCCTGAGTCTCTTTTATCCCATCCCATCACTTCAACTTGTGATCAAGTTCAAACTCAGTCCCAACACAGAGTGTCACTGCAAATTGTTTATTAAAACACAAAGCAATGGACAGTGAAAAACATCCTGATTTTGTACTTTTTGGTGGGAGTAGGGTGGGGCATGGAAGGGGTAGGGTCAGATGGAGACAGCCCAGAAGGAAAGCCAGCTCCATCCACCCCTACAGCTTCCCCGGCCAGCCAGGTTCAAAGCCCCTCAATTATATCTCACTGTGCCGTCAATGCATATTGTGGCTATTGACAGAGTTGGTTTGGCCTCCATAGAGAGAGGATGGGAAACTAGTAGAAGCTACAAGGGCTAAGAACTTGATGCTTTTTCTCCAGTACTTGGTACAGAATAGAGCAGCCAGGCCTAATGTGGAAGGGTGGGGTTGGTTTCCTGACAAGCCAGATTAGGCCAATAATGGTTGAAGAGGCTGCCCTGAGCTCAGAATGGGCAGTTGGTCCTAGCCTGGGAGAACTTTGTGGAAGGAAAAGGTAACATTCCTTAAGACCAAGGAGAGACCCAATCCAGGGTCAAATTTCTTTTCATTCCCTGGATCATGACACACCAGGGAAGAGAGGAGTCAAGAATGTCTCTCCCTGCCAGTGCTCCCCTCCTACCTCGAAACTCGGCTCTCCCTTCCCAACAGTTGTCCTTTGAAAGGACGGGAAGCGCACTTCAGTTTGTTATTGTTTTTCCTCATACTGAAATAAAGCACTGAAGCTCAAAATAGAGGTGAGAATAGAGTTCTGCTTTCCCCAGTGCTATGTGCCCCCATCTCACAAGACTGCCTGGATGCAAGAGGTGCCAAGGCCTCTCTGCCAACTCAAACAGGCACTACTGTTTCCCTGGCTGCCAGCACAATCCTGGCTCCTTGTGTTTATACTCCTGGGAGAACCCGTCCCAAGAGATCCATCCTGCTTTTTTCCTGCCAACCCAGCTAGACCCCAAATCACCTGCTTTTATCGAGATGATCTGGCCCCCATCACAGGCTAGACAAAAGGCAGCCAGAAAGGACAGGCCAGACTGGAAGCAAGCCACACAGGTGCAAAGAAGCAGCCCGCCCTCACTAGGCAGCTGATCTATTGGTACCAATCTAGTCTCATAACAAAATGAGAAAACCTAGCCCTCTTGCCCCAGGGGAGGTCTAAATACAGAGAGTCTTAGCTTGGACTAAAAGAGAAAAATTGCTCTGATCTTCCTAAAGCTTGAACATTAAGGCTTCTTTTCAATTTTCTTAGAGCTCTTTAATCATTAATTATATCTTTCCATCAAAGAGAAGCAGATTTCTTCTGAGATTTCTGAACAGTTCCTGGGTGTTTCTGGTTCTGCTTCAGTGTACTATCTATCACTTTGCCTTGCCTCAGTCTCTCCTTCCTCCAGGGCCACAGGAGGAGGAGGCCCAAAGCATACCTCCACATCCTGCCCTTTAAAACAAACAAACAAAACAGATTTATCTCTCACTTCAGAAAGCTCACCTACTCTTCTAGGTCCTTTTGGAGAGGCATGGAGGACAATATTCCATTTGATGCCATTAAGGATCCTCAAGGCAAGAAGACACTTGAATTATGTCAGAGTAGGCCAGCAAAGGGGAGGGAAGGGACAGGGAAGCAGCCCCATGGCAGGGACTACGGGACCTCTGCCCAGACCTGAATCTAGAGGGAATGCCCCACCCTGGCTCAGAGCAGGAGAGGAAAAGGCACTGTGCTGAGCGGGGTGGCTCCTTCCCCAATTCCCAGGGAGGGCAGAGAACCTGCTGATTCTTTCCCTGGGTTTCCCAAGGTGAGCCAATTTCTAGAAAAAGGGATGTTAACACTAGGAAAAGGAAAATACTGTTGCTGTTTTCTGAAGTTCTCAGTTGAGATTCTAGAATCCATAGCCAGGCCTTTCCAGGAGAGGCTAGAGGCAGGATAAGAAGGAAGAGAAATTCCTTAAAACAGAAGCTTCTCCCAAGAGATAAGGAAGTCAAAACCACAATTCTAAAGCTGGACCAAACAGTTCCCAGGCACAGAAAGGGGGAGGTAAACTTAACTCAAACTTTGCCCTCTCATCAAAGCCTAAGTGCCCACTAACGTGATCCCAGTAGCTCTTAGTCAGTGAAAGCAAGAGAACACGAACATGCTCTCAAACCAACAGGTGGCCCTGCAGGCAGGGATAGTCTTCCTGGGAGGCTAACACCAGTGACAACTGAAGAAAACTATCTTCCCAGTCACGAGAACTCGGGATGTCCACTGAGCAGCCTCTCCTCAACAATGGAGATTTTTCAGAAAAATGAATCTGGGTTAAGGGACATGAATCCCAGAGTTTCTTGGCATGATGTTTCAGTAAGCATGAGTGAGACCCAAAAAAGTCTGATTAGAGACCTACTGGCCCCTGACCCAAGTCAGAGATAGACTGTGGAACTCTCAGCCCATCTCTGCAGCAGACGTCTGCATCATCCTCCCGGAAATTCAACTCAGGCCACGCTTCTGGCAAAAGAAGTTTCACCCTGACTGTCTTTGTTTTCAGCCAGCTGGGCTCAGTGGGATCTAAAAACCTAGGACAGAGTACAGATTCAGTAGAAGAGCCTGGGCCTCTCCTCCACCCACCCCCTCACTGACACCCCTCACTACCTCCCATGCATTCCCTATGGTGGAGCCTCTCAGTGCTAGCACTAAGCTCAAAATACAGCCAGGGAACAAACAGTGCAAAAAGCAAAAGATGAACAACAGAGTAATTCTTGACACATACAATACAAAAACAAAAATAAAGAATCCCACCCCTTTAACCTAAACTTCATGTACCTATATCTTGGAGGAGCCACAAAAAACAAAACAAAAAAAAAAACAACTTTCAAGTTCAGCATCACGAGCCAGCTGTGGCCAGCCCTAGGCAGCTCTTGTTAGCAGGGTGGGCTTAGCTCCAGGGTAGTCTACCCCGGCCCCCACCATATTTCTGTTTCCTCATTTCCCCTTTAGTTTTCGTTAGCCATAGGAAGATGTTTCTTCCTTTCGGACACAACCAGAGAGGAAAGTGCCCATTCCTAACCCTGAGCTCAGGGGAAAAGGGTGGGCTTGGAAACAGAGGCAGAAGCAAAGCTGCTTGGCTTACAGTACCATTAGGAAATGGCCCCAGGAGTCAGGGTTTCCTTCTGAGACTCTGAGTCACTGAAGGTGATGTGTTGAGGTGGAGGCGAGACCCCCTCCTTCCTCAGAGAGACCAGGCAAACTAACAAACAAGGCAAAACGGAGGCAGCAAGTCCTCCTTCTTCATCTTGTCTAATCCAATGGCAGGTCCCAGAGCTTTGGGGAATTTCGATGGGATAGGAACCAAAGCTACTGCCAGAAGCCCATTTAGTTAGGATGTCCACTGCCCCAGGCAGGTGGTCCCCAAGACCAAGGCTACAGTACCTCATCCTTTAGAAGTAGGGGAGCCTCATGAAGCACTATGGGAAGTGTTCCTCTGATTGCAGCCTCAGGCCACAGTCCTCCAGCTACCTGACTCAATACCCTAACACTGAGACCCAAGTTAGCGAAAACAAAAGGGTACAATTCTCAAATGACTAAATGCTGGCCTAGAGTAATCATTAAAGAGTCAAAACCCAAGACATGAGCCCAAGAGCTACCTATTTTGTCACATAAAGAGCAGTTCAAATATATAGAGCTCTTAAAAAACATATCTAATAAAGCAAACTCAAAATTAAACACATTCTAGAAAAATGGGCCTGGCCTGAGATCCTATACCGATTGCTCCAGCCCAAGCTGAAGCTAACCCCGCTGTCTCCCATCCACAAAATTCCTTCTAGCTTGGCTTGGTCCTCCTTTATTGTTGCCCTAACTGGGAAATGGATGATGGTGACCAGAAAGGAGGGGACCAGGGAAGCTTTACTCCCTATAGAAATTTTTCCAGGGAATTCAAGATAGACACTTAGATGCCAAAGTTAGCTTCAGAGCTGCCAAGGCTCTGGCTGACTGGAATTCCTTCAGTCCCATCACACCAAGAACATGACTGCTACTTGGATAGGGACATGAAAGGACAGGGGAGGGAGGGGCATACTATTAAGATAATAAGAAGCGTCACTGGGCCTATATAGCCAATTAGTCTAGTTCCTTGAAGCAGCTCTAGGCATAAACCAAAACTGGCTGAACTGTGACACACAAGAACATGGGAATAAATGAACATCAGACACCAGACACTCTAAACAGTGGTCAGTCACTTAGTAGGGCTCAAGTCTCTGAGGTTGCTCTTAAGCTATGCTAACATCAGCCTTTTCTAATCCAAAGACCAGAAGAGACTTTTAAGGTCAAGTGTCCTGTTGCTGCAGGCTGGAAAGCATCCCTGCCCCCTGGCAGCAAGACCCTACAAAGGGGCCAGTAAAGAACTGCTGGGTCAGGTCCTCCTGGCTGCTGGCTCAGAGATCCAGGGAGGGAGGTACCAACAAGGTGAGGTGGTAAAGGAGAAAACATTCAAGCAGAGAACCCCAAATCCCCATGTCTCCTTCCCTTCTTGGCTATAACTTAGTGGGATGGTTAAGAGGGAGAAGAAATTTCAAATTAGCCAGGTTAAGGGGTCAAAAAAAAACTGAGAAGAAATCAAGTCCCCAACAGGCACTGAAATCAAAATGATTTGTTGTGGTAACAAGTCAGAGGCAGTTTGAGGACCTGACATAACCTAGTCGTCTTGGATACCAGACAGTCCTCTAACTGGCACATGTCAGGGAGATAAGCAATGACAAAGCTCAAACGCTAAAGGTGGGACCATCATTGGATTAATCCAGAAAGGCTTTCAAGTAAGGAAGCATTTTCTTTCTTTCTTTCTTTTTTTTTTTTAAATCTCCCTACTTTCTTTTTTATCTTTACCACACAAATTCTACCCCTTCACACACATTCTTTCAATCCCAGGACATCTAAAGTCTTATCTAGACATAACTTCAGACCATACCTAACTCCCAGTGCTGGTTGTCTCAGGTAATAAGATGGCATTTCCCTGCTGTTAATTTCTGACCTAAAAATCAGCGACTCCTCTGAGTTCAGAGTCCTTTCCACTAGGAATACAAATGAGGATCCTTGAGCAGGAAGGATCCAGTTTATCCTAAGTATCCTCAAGAGGAAAGAGACAGCTGGGGGCCAGCTACAAAGAGAGGCTGAGGACTGAAGCAGGTCTGGGACCAGGTGGTGAATGAGGGCTGCTCTCTACTTGCTCTGCCTCTTTTTATCTCCTTTAATTTGTGTGTGTTTTTTTGTCTTTTTTTTTTTTTCTTTCATTAATCATTGTGAAAAATATAGAAACCAAAACCAA
Organism: Cacajao melanocephalus; assembly: GCA_963573385.1. NCBI lineage: Eukaryota > Metazoa > Chordata > Mammalia > Primates > Pitheciidae > Cacajao > Cacajao melanocephalus. Next base: position 153,982 of record CAUYLG010026529.1, on the reverse strand, counting down.
TATGGCTGGTTTCTTTCCCACACCCTTCCACCCTGTTCAGGATGGTCATTTGTTCTCACAACCGGCAGAGGCAGAAGAGGGTTGGAATGAAGACTCCGAAGGCCACCAGGATGGGAAACATGAGGCTGCTGTTGTCCGAGGCATAGGGGTTGGGTGTGCGGGGGCCTGACTGCACCCGGTTCTTGTTGGTCTGTTTTTTGAGATTAGACCCTTCATCATATTCTTCCTCTTCTTCTTCCTCTTCTTTCTTCTCCAATCCTGGATGAGGCTGAAGCTTTGGTACATCTAACACAGGAAGAAAACACTGTTAAGACCCACAGAATGTAAGTAAGAAGACCCTTAAAAGCAGCAAATGAGCCACAATAAAGAGATTCCTGTGATTGAACTTGGGTCCAGAGGAAAGACCAGAAGTAACAGAAATAGTCTCTGGCCTATAGAACAGCAGAGTGCTGCAAAAACTTTAGATTTAACTAGTAAATAGAAAAAGCCCTGCTCATAGGGAGGTTCATTATCTTACCTTCCTGTTCCACTTTTACAGAGCCCCAAGATGACCAGACTGGACAGCGACAATGATCCAATGCCTAAAATTTAACCTTTTCAAATCCCTCCTCCTCCCACAAGCCCACATTCCCTTTTGATTCCTACAGCAACTGAAGAAAAGCTGACCTGAAGAGTTCTGGGTTCCTAGCACACACTATCCCCCTCTGTCCTGCCTCCTCCTCAGAGACTTAAACACAGGTCTGTTTGGTAGTAAGACATCCATCCTCCAAGATGTCATAATATCAGCATTTGGGGGACACCAAGACAATAGGATGAAATCCTCAGTGCATTCAAGATGAGTTGGGAAAAGGTACAGAGGTGGAACGGGGGAGAAATGTCACAAAGACACAGCTTTCTCTCCAAAAATCAGCCTGAGACACTGGCAGCCAGGAGAATCTAAGCCCTGAGGAAGAGATAGATATACTCTAAGTCTGCATCCCAAGGATAAGGAGACATAAAGAAGTGAAGTTTCGTCCCAGTGCAGACCAGCAATGCCGGATTCTTTCAGAGCATACCAAAACCCTACAGGACCCCTTCTTTTACCTTTGTTTCCCCTAAGAAACAGATGTCAAACAAACAGAATAAGGACAAGTTTTAGGTGATCCCAAATGACTACAAAGATCAGGGCACACCAATAGGTGCCATTATTAATCCCAATTTATAGGGAAATTAAAAGCATCTGTCCAAGACAAACATGATTAAATGGCAGCAACAAGATATACACGGACCTGACTCCAAAGATTGTGGCTAGTACCATGTTATACCTCATCCCCATCCAACTGCCTCTGAATTCCCTACAATTTAGCTTTAAGTGTTTCCAAAATAGTGATCAGCTTAATTATCTCCCAAGGGCTTCCTCAATCATATCCTTCCACCCAAGTCAAAAAAGCAGGTCAAAACACAACTTACCATCCACTGTCCCAGCCATGATGTAGAGTGCACAGACTTTGGGATTGTCATAGTACCCCTAGGAAAAGGGAAACAGTGGTCAACCCCACACAGTGGCAAACAGCTTCCCCTGTACCCACTCTCTTCAGCAATGGGCAGAATAGGGGTATTACCTTGACAAACTCAATGTAGAGTTTCCCTGTGAAGGTGGATACCTCCCCCTGGACACTCAACTTCCCCTTTCTGATGCTCATAGGAATAATTTCATCGTGAGCTGTGCTATGCCCAACACGATCAAAGATATCCAAGTCCTTCACCACGACATGGCCATTCAATCGCACATCAAATACCTTCCAGGATAAGAAAACGAAACAATGTCAAAATCATCAGCTTCACATCCTTTCAAGCAGATGGGCACCATGTACCTACTTGGGCTTCAAGTTCAAAAATAATTTAAGAAATGATGGGTCTGGATATCCAGGGTGGCTAGCATTCTTAACCTGGGTTAAATCAAAGCCATGTTCCTTCGCTGCCAAGGAGGTCTTATACTGGTCTTAAGGAACAAAGAATACCAACAAAAAGCTTAGCATAGAGAGAAGGAAATTCACAGGAAGGGACAGATAAAAAATAAGGCTAAAAACCAGGTGAAGGTGCAGCAAACCATGGAGGGAAGTAACCAGGAGAGACTTCACAGAATCAGTTAGTTGCCAAAACAAGGATTCTGGCATTGCTTTCTGTCACTAATCTCCAAGACAAATGCAGCCTTGTGGACTATGGAACATGCTTCTCTAGAACTCGTCTGTTCTTCCTTTCTGGAGAGGCTCTGACACTCTCTAGCCCCATAATAACGGACTGTCCAAGAGCAGCAATGCCCCACTGGTCAAGCAGCAGCCTGGCCAGGACCTCACCTTTTGCTGGGACTGTGCAAAGTAGACCTCAGCAAATTTCAAGACCAGCACGTAGTCCCCCTCCTCTTTGATGGGCACTTCGTAGCCAAAGGTCTCCTCATTGTACCGCTCAGTTTGATACAGGATCTGGTCCTCAGGGTTGGAACGCAGGATTGGCAGTTTCATGCCATAGTCTGAGGCTGAGGTCAAAAGACAAAGAGAAAGCACATCAGAGTCAAGACACAAAAGAAGAGCAAAGACCTCAGAACAGCCAGAGGCATTTCCAGGGTAATGCTAGTAATAACCCTTTCCTCTGCACCTGGCTCTAAACTGAGCTCCAACAAAGGCAGGAATCAGCCATTACTATGGAAGAGTAAAATGAAAGAAATTAAACACTAATCAGGCCAACAGCCCCTATAAACCTCAGAGCAGAACTTTCTAAAAGCACATTAAAATAACCTTTTTCCCCTGACTGTATGGAGAATGATGAGACGAGTACAAGTCTAACTCATTACCAGAAGAAAGTGCTGTGCTGCAGCTGCCTGGTTCCCCAAGAGGGAGGGCTTCAGAGAAACCTCCTACAACAAGGGGGATGGCCAGGAACTCTATACAAGATGATGAAGTTCAAAGAATGTTTTCTCTCATTCAGAAAAGCCCAGAGTCTAAAACAAACAGGATATCTGCTTTGAAAAATCATTCTTCATTGTCCTTACTACAAGTAAGATTCCAGCTTTAGTTGTTGTGTGTTTTTTTTTTTAATAATTTTCATTCAAAAAGTTCCAAAGCTGGTAAACAAAAACAGGCTCATAAAAGAAAGGTGTGATCATTCCCAATTTCCTTACTTCCCACAGGCTCACAAAACTCTACCTTACCTACTCACTTAACATTCACTCAGATAAACCAACAGGAGAAAAAAAAGTGACTACTGCACCTCCAGCGCCTTGCACAGGACCTGGCACAAAGTCTCCACTCACAGTTTGCTGAATGAACAAACGACAATAAAGGAGATGCCTGCAAAGCAGTGAAGCCATGCCATTCTGTCCACAAGGCTAGAGCATCCTGCAGAGAAAGACAATCTGCCTAAAATGTCCAAGTCCTAGGGGAGTCACCTTTCACATTTCACAAACTAACAAGGAATGAGACAGGGTAAAAGTAAAAAGTTACTTACCTTGGGTCAGTATCAGAAGAACAGAAAAACTCTCTTGCCCCTGGCCCTCTCCCAACCTTGGTATGAGATAGTTGTACATACGCTTTTTTTCTTCCTCTCGTACAATAAACTAAACTAGGGTCTTTGTGCAAATATAAGATATCCCATTTCAGCCTTAGATACAGTTATGCTTCCTCCAAAGAGTAGCCTGACTCCTTTATCCTATAAACTCAGCAAGGCTTTCTAGTGCTCCATAAATATACTTTCCCAACTACAGATGTAGCGGTCATGTAGGCTCTCCTCCCGCACGAAATTGAGATTCCAAGACTGCCTTCCAATTCCACATGGTGACCCTGAAGACATTTGGCACCTAGATCCTTTGGGAGACGGCCAGGAGCTGTCATCCCCAGAGCTTTATCTTCTGATCACCAACAAGGGAGAGGACATGACAAAAGGTAAAAGATTAACAAAAAGAGCCAGTGGCTGAGGTCAAGACCTCAAAAAAATAAACATAACTTTTAACGGTTCCTGTAAGTGACATTAGCCACGAGATCAGATGGACTGATGAGACAATGGAACAGGAAACTCAATGCAGTTTTGTCTTCAGACTTTTTTCTTCCTATTTCTCCTCAAGAAATCATAGAAGAGTAGCTGAGCAATGCTACAAAGGATGTACTGCTAATATGCTCCCCTCCACCCCAGCTTCCTTTCCAGGCTCAAAAAACCACTGCGCTGGGATACAAACCTAAGACTGAAAGCCTGCTATTTCTCTTCCAACTGAGCTCTAAAAATTTCCTTCTTCCGTGAGGCCATGATCCTTACAAATCTGGAACATTAACTAGATTTAATTTATAGCTACACAGACAATTTTATCCATGTGTGGGGAAATTTTTTTTTTGAGATGGAGTTTCGCCCAAGCTAGAATGCAATGGCACGATCTCAGTTCACTGCAACCCCCACCTCCCAGGTTCAAGCGATTCTCCTGCCTCAGCCTCCCAAGTAGCTGGGATTATAGGTCTGTGCCACCACGCCCGGCTAATTTTTTGTATTTTTAGTAGAGACAGGGTTTCACCATGTTAGCCAAGCCGGTCTCGAACTCCTGATCTCAGGTGATCTGCCCACCTCAGCCTCCCAAAGTGCTGGGATTACAGGCGTGAGCCACCACGCCTAGCTGAATCTTTTTTTTTTTTCCTTGACAAATGGAAAACGTGAGAAACTAACAGTAATGTCATCTATGGCAGTCTCAGTCCCACAGCAAAGAAAACTCAACATGGGAACAAAAATTACTTAACAACCTTGGAATTACTTTTAAATATTTTCCCTTTAAAGCCCAAGTGGCTTTCCCAAGAGATCTGCCATATGCAAAGTTGAATCTGACCAAGTTCCAAGAGATGCAGCAGCAAATAAAGATTTTTCTTCCGCTGGGCGCGGTGGCGTGTGCCTGTAGTCCCAGCTACTCGGGAGGCTGAGGTGGGGGGCTCGCTCGAGCCCAGGAGTTCTGGGCTGTAGCGCGCTATGCCGATCGGGTGTCCACACTAAGTTTGGCATCAATATGGTGACCTCCCGGGAGCGGGGGAACCATCAGGTTGCCTAAGGAGGGGTGAACCGGCCCAGGTCAGAAACGGAGCAGGTCAAAACTCCCGTGCTGATCAGTAGTGGGATCGCGCCTGTGAATAGCCACTGCACTCCAGCCTGGGCAACGTAGCGAGACCCCCGTCTCTAAAAAAAATAAAAAATAAAAATAAAAGCTTTTTCTTCTTTCCTTAGCCCTTATACATTCACAGTGAAATATTTCTCTAAAATACAATGAAGTGTACAGTCAGCATACTGCTGAAATTGGCATAATAGAACTCAGTTAACCAAAAAGGGGGCCAAAGGGCCTACATTATGTCTGCTCCTTCTTAGTTATAGACAATGTAGTAACTAGGCTCCTTGGAAAATTCAGCACAGGGTTCAGGAAAAGACATACACGAAGTGTCACTGAACAAGTTTTTTTTTTCTAGGTCTGTTTTCTCACCTATAAGGTGAGGATACCACTATCCCACAGCATTATGGTAAGGGTAAAACAATCTGTATAAACAGCTGAATACAATGCCTCACACAGAGAGGGACACAGATGCATAGGTATGCTAGCCAGGCAAGGACATGGACACGATAAGCACTAATGTCTCCACTCAGGGGAATTTAAGGAATGGATCAAAAGAAAAGGAAGTAATAAAACTAACTGGAAAACTGCAAATGGGAACCATAAGAGTGGGAAAGCCAGAATGAGCAGAAGACTTCCTCCATGAGAACACAGCTGTAGAGCTCCCTGGTGCTCTAGAGTCACTCCCCCCCGACCTCCCTGCCACCCCCTCAGGTCTCCTGGTCACTAGACTGTTCTTCTGGATCAGTTCTTTCTCAAGTGAAGCCAGTACCTAAAGAATTGTTCTGAATGGGCTGAGACAGGGATTCAGGGACCTACTTTTTCTTTCTTTTTTTTTTTTTGATGGAGTCTCGCTCTGTCGCCAGGCTGGAGTCCAGTGGCCTAATCTCAGCTCACTGCAATCTCTGCCTCCCGGGTTCAAACAGTTCTTTCTCCTGCCTCAGCCTTTGGAGTAGCTGGGACTACAGGCACATGCCATAACACCTGGCTAATTTCTTAGTATTTTAGTAGAAATGGGGTTTCACCATGTTAGCCAGGATGGTCTCGAACTCCTGACCTTGTGATCCACCCACCTGAACCTCCCAAAGTGCTCGGATTACAGGCGTGAGCCACCGTGCCCGGTGGGACCTAAATTTTCTACCTATGAACTTCCACTACTTGGAGGGCCTGCAGATGAAGCCTGCCTGTTAGGTGAGAGCAGATGTAGAGAATTCTAAACAAATCCCATAGCTCTGAGCAAATCAGAGACAGCAGTGACTCCTCTCTCATCCCATCTTTCAAGCTCTTACCTCCCCAAAGCCAAATCCTTTCCCAGATAAAAGGAAGGCAGCCCAGGAAAGGGTCTTCCTTACTGTTTACAGCAAGAGCAACCTGATAGGCTCTAGTCCCCAGCCAGCTTCTTTCCCCTCTAGAGCCATGCTCTGCCCTATTTTTAATTCCATGTAAAAGGTCATCAAGGAAAAAAGTGAGAGACACTTTAACCTACTATGGACAGGAGCCTTTACAGAGTCTTATCAGAGATTTCTAAAGCATGAGAAGTTTTTTTTTGAAAAGTGAAACAAGGCTCAGAGAGGTAATGCATGTTTCTCAACATCATATGACTTTAGCAGGTATCTATGAAGAGGAAATAGCCTTCCCTAAAACCAAGCAAAATTCTGTGCCCTCAGGTCAAATAACCAGGTCTTTTCCTAATCAGAGTGAAGAGGAACCCAGAATGACCAAGTTACATATCTGGAACATGGTCAGGCATGGTGGCTCATGCCTGTAATCCCAGCACTTTGGGAGGCCAAGGTGGGAGGATCACTTGAGGAAAGGAGTTTGAGACCAGCCTGGGAAACACAGAGAGACCCCTGTGTCTACAATAAAAAACAAAATAAAAACTTTTGAATAAATAAATAAAAACCCTGGAATGTGCCTCGTACAAAAACCCCAACACGAACACTTCTAAACAACCACTTTCTGTAGTGGTGTTCCCGTCTGTGGAAGCATACAGGCCAAAAAAGCTTTTCTCAGGCTGTAAGCACTAGCTATCCTCAAGGCAGAAATGAAATCCAATAAATAGTCTGAACTGCCTTTGAAAGCATAAGCCACAAGGTGCCCTGGGCCACTCACAGTTACAAGAATGCTGAACTACAAAGAAACTATACAGAAACAGCAAGTTCAAAAGCAGGCCAAACCCTTATCTGAACTAACTTGGTAACAAATACCTGAATTCATTCAACATAAAATCAACTTTTCTCAGCATGCTGGAAACAATACCATGAGCAGGTGGAAAAAGAAATAAGGCATACAGTTCCTATTACAATCAGTGTAAATAGCTGCATGAGGCAAGGGTCTCCAAATACCTGGCACACCCTTACCCAAACAGGCCCAGAGAAGAAAGGCAGCATGAACAGCTGCACTTCCCTTGGTGGGACTGACTCCTTAGCACAGAGAGAGCTACCTCCTGAGAGTGCAAGCTTATGCACATCTCAGCCCCCACCTAAAGCCAGCAAAATGCCTTTCTCAGGAACCTGGTAAGTGCAACGTTGCAACAAGCTGGTCCAAACTGCAGCTGAGAAGCGCCACCTCCCACTCTCCATCCATGCCTTAATACTGCTCCAATTCTTACCCACATTGGTAGAGTGGAGAGGGGAACCTTAGCAGGTAACCTTCATTTATATATATAGTGCCCCAAGGGCCAGTGTCACATGAGCTCTGGTAGGTCTCCTGTAATTTCACCTGCTACAATAAACTTCTCCCAAGGAACTGCAACCATGAGCTAATAACCCAAGGACAGAGATCTTGCCTGACTGCTAACCAGGCCAAAAGAAACACACACACACACACACACACACACACACACACACACACACACACACACCTGCACCAGCAAATTAAAACCAGAATTTTTGAATAAGGGCAGTATCTGGGAACTAAACCTGTGTGGTCTTACTCAGCTTTATCCTCTGCACAACAGACCTAATGTAAAGCCTGGTATCTGCTAAGTGAAAGAAACCATCCACGCAGTGCCCTTGCCACAGCTATCTCAAGAGGCAAAGTCCACAAACGGTCTAGTTTCCTCAAGGGCTCCTTCCTCCTTGCCTACACTCACGAAGAAAGAGGAAGGGGTCCAGGATAGAGATAGTAATGACCTCTTGCTATAAAGTTTGGCTTTGGCTGCTGTTACCGCTGCTAAAGACTGGAGCCCTGAGTCAGCTGAAGCCAGGCTACTGTGATCTACATGCCAGGACTCAACAAATTCCAAGACAAACATAGAACTTCAGAAAACAGCCCTGTGTCCCAAGACCCTCACATGCGTGAAAAACAATAAAGTCCCTAATATAACAAACTCCAGGACACAGCAATCAACTTGGGAGGAACTACGTTAAACTCTTTTAGTAAAGCAAGAGCCAAATCTGGGCATCGCAAAAAAGAGTGAGAGAAAGTGAAGAGTGAGTCTGTCTCCTGGTTGTCTGGAGGCGGCATACTGCCAACTTGGCAGCCTCTGAACCCAACATACAGCATCAATCTCCTTCCAACACACGAAGCAAAGAACTTCCTTCTGAAACCTGTTTTCCAATCCCCCCAACAGAAGAAACAAAGATTCTAAAGCAGATCTTCCAAAACAGTGGCCTGGGGGGCAACCGACATCACAAGCCCCTGGTGCAGAAACCTGGGTTCCCGCAAAAAAGCTCAATCTACTAAAATCAATTTCGAGTGGGGACTAGGAATCTGCACGTTTAACCAGCTGCCCTGGCAATTCTGACACATAGTAACTTTGGGAACTGTGCAGCAATGTTAAAAACCACTGTTACTCAATCGTTAAGTCACATTAAGTCACAATCATTTTCCCCCTAAGCTGGAATTAGAACTGTCAGGATCACCTAGGGAAGGTTGTAAGCATTCTCTGATAGACCATTCGGATTCTTACACTGGTTGACCCAGTTCACACGCAGCCACCAGCCTCACGTGCAGGATGGCTTCGATAGAACCACCCTCCGGGGGCGGCCTGCAGATTCTACTTTTAAGCACACATATTCTTCGCTCGAAAAGAGGGCGGGGGAGGAGGCTACAATCAAACTTTCCTGGTCCATCCTCTTCAAAGAGTCCTTCCTATTCTGGCTAAGAAGCAAGCCCCGCTCCTGCAGAAGGGGCAAGGAAAGCGGCGGAATCCTGGGTCGACAAGAATCTCCCAAGAACTGTCTCGACAGGAGAAGCAGAAGCACTCATGACCTACAATCCGCGAGGCCTGGAAGTGGCAAGAGGCTGCCTTCGTCTTTACTCTCCCAGCTTGGATGGGAGTGACGGGTTGAGAAAATGCAGGATGCGAACTCCAAATATAACTAACTTCTCGCCGACTCTCTGCCTCTATGACTCTAGGTAGCTTGGAGCCAGTGCCAGGCCCTGAGCTCCGAGCGGGCCCCCAAGAAAGCTGCAGAGAGAAACTTCGCTCCAGAGACGCAGCCCCAGGGTCTAAAGGAGCTCGGGGCCCGCAGCCCCCGGCCGGCTGCGCCCAGCACAGCAGGCCCCGGATCCCGCGGCTCGGCACCGGGACTCTCACCTCGGCCCACCCGGCCTTCCAAAGGGTCCTTGCGGAAGTGGATCCCATGCACGTCCACATGCGCCTCTCCGCCCGCGTTGACCGCCCAAATGACGCTCTCAGGCAGCCCGGCCCCCGCCGCGCCGGCCACGCCGAGCCCCGGCCCCCGGATCGCCGGCAGCGGCAGCAGCAACAGCAGCAGTCGCAGGAGCGCCACAGCGGCTCCCTCAACTACCCAGGCCCCCAGCATGGCGGCCACCACCGCTGGGGCAGCCCCCGCCGACCCTCGTCCTCGGCCGGCTGCCAGGCCGCCCCGGACTCAGAAAAACAGCGCCACGGGCCGTTCCGCCTGAGCCGCCAGGGACATGTCGCTCTCAGGCCTCCTTCTCCTCAGCCACGGGTACCGCCTCCCACCTCAGGAACAACCTACCCTGCCGTCCGGCCCCCAGCCACGACCCTGCAGCCAATCAGCGCCCGGCCCTCATTAATTACCCACCACCCCGCTGGGAGACGCCCTCTCATTGGCTGCCAGGCGCGGGAAGGGCGTGGCTTCTCCCAGGGGCCAGCGCAGCCGTGGGGCACGGGATGGAGCGCGCGCAGAGGGAGTGAGTTCGGTTGAAGCGGCGTTTCGATGCGGAAGTGGCGGGTGCAGCGCCCAGGCGGCCCCGGAATCCCACAGCTGAATGGGAAAGGTGGCTTGTGGGGGAAGGTTTAAAGTAGGGCGCACTGACACGTCGCCAGCACTTCCGGTGCTCCTGCTCTTCAGACCAAATGGGCTCTGGAGGGGGCGTGGCCGACTTTCCCGCCCCCCTCTTCTTTTCTCAAGGGGAAGCATGAGCATAAATTCTAGTAGGAGAAGCAATGGACACTCTCCAGACCTAAGAGACTCAGTTCTTTTCCCCGCGTGAGGGAGAGGACCCATGCTTTCCCAGAGAGGCCGCAGAGACAGGTCTCCAGGGAACGAGTCCCATGAGGATAAGGCCCCGCCTCCTCCCCTTAGCGGGCTCGAGGTGTGTGGTAGCGTCCAGACGGCCGTCCAATCAGGGGGCTCCAACGCAGCGGAAACGCGTGGCTTTGTGAGCGAGGGGCTCCAGGCTGCCCGCGTCTCCATAGCGACAGCCTCTGGCCGGCCTCCGCGGCGTAGGGGCGGGACGCCCTAGGCGCGGGCGGGAGTTGCCGCCGGCTGCGCCCAAGCTGGAAGCCGAGGCTGTCGCTGTCCCGCACGGCCACGGCCCGCGCTCCCTCTCTGCTCCTTGGCAGTTCACCCGGCGCTTTCCCAAACTGGCGATCCCTGCGCTTCGGTCGCTGCTTAGACTCCCATTTTTCTGATGGGAAAACTGAGGCCCAGAAAGAGACCGAATGTTGCCAAAGAGTCGCACCGCAAGTGTAGGGCAGTCGAGGAAAAAAAAAAAACTGCTTATGCATTTGTTCCATAAATACTGGTCGATTTGGAAATTCTCCCTAAAAGGAAAAAAATTTATCAAGTCCCTACTGCTAGGGTTGTCAGATTTGGCAGACAAAATATGAGAAACTCAGTTATATTTGAATTTCAGATAAGCAAATGGGACCCAGTTATACTAAAAAAAAAAAATGCATTGTTTATCTAAAATTCAAACTTAATTGGACTTCTTGTATTTTGTCTGACAATCCTACCTACTACTTAGGCAACGAGCTTTGTGCTGCATTAACAAAAAACACACCTGGGGTCCCGCATGAGAATCATAGGCCTTGCACAACCCATAATGCAATTATTTAGTTAGAACAGTGATAAGTGCTATACAGGAACAAAACAGGGTACCAAAACAGAGACCTTCAGTGGTGAATCTAAATGCACCCGAATTCCTTCCCTGGGCCCCAAATTTAGAGCCCATGGGGTAACTTTTGGAAGTGTTCCCTCCCAGTCTCACTTTCCCCACTATTTTGCAAGCATCTGGGCTTGCTTCTCCCATAGACATGCCCGTCCAAGGTGAGTCGGGCCCTGCACTGGGGTTTCTTTTTTTTTTGAGACGGAGTCTTGCTTTGTCACCAGGCTGAAGTGCAGTGGCGCAATCTTGGCTTACTGCAACCTCTGCTTCCCGGGTTCAAACGATTCTCCTGCCTCAGCCTCCCAAGTAGCTGGGATTACAGGTGCATGCTACCACGCCCGGCTAATTTTTGTATTTTTAGTAGAGATGAGGTTTCACCATGTTCATCAGGCTGGTCTCGAACTCCTGACCTCATGATCCACCTGCCTTGGCCTCCCAAAGTGCTGGGATTACGAGCATGAACCACTGTGCCCGCCCAGGTTTCTTTTCTTTTTTTTTTTTTTTTTTTGAGACAGTCTCACTTTGTCACCAGGCTGGAGTGCAGTGGCTCAATCTCAGCTCACTGCAGCCTCTGCCTCCCGGGTTCAGGTGATTCTCCTGCCTCAGCCTCCTGAGTAGCTGGGACTACAAGCAACCGCCCGCCACCACACCCAGATAATTTTTGTATTTTTAGTGGAGATGAGGTTTCACCATGTTGGCCAGGATGGTCTCGAATTCCTGACCTTGTGATCCACCCGCCGTGGCCTCCCAAAGTGCTGGGATTACAGGCATGAGCCACTGTGCCCGGCCTCTTGGGGTTTCTAATTCTAGTCTTCTCTCTCTGAAACTGTCATCTTTGAAAGATCTTGACAACTGAGTGGCTTCAGTTACCCTCAAAGGAGGGGTGTGGTGCAAATGGGGAACAGAAACACAAGTAGTGGTGATGGGGCGTCCTCCCTCCCAGGCAGTTGGCCTGCAGAGCCCATGTCCCACTCACATATTGCACCGCCACCAGGAGCTCAGGTTTATTTTATCCTCGAGGCAGTCTAGTCCAGGAGAAACAATCATAAAAGTGGATTAAACTTTTGGGGAGGCTCTAAAGGCCTTCTCTCAGTCCTCCAGGTCTTTGGTCACCCCAGAAGGTGAGCAGGATACCTGGCCAGCTCCTGTTATTGGGCCCTTCAGATGCCATTTGTGGTTGGGCCACCTTTGTACCAAGGAGCCTGGCTCCCTTTCTGAGCTGCAGCTGCTCATGAATTAGGCTGTCTTTTCAGTAAAACAAATTCTGAGACCCTGGAGGCAGGGCACAGGATCTGAGCATGGGATCTGAGACAGGCTGCCTGCATCCCACGCCCAGGCCCATTTACCCACCGTGTGGCCTTGGGCAAGTGATGTACTTCTCTGAGTTTCAGTTTCCTCAATTGTGAAATAGAGATACACACATGCGTCACTTAATGACAGGGATGCCTTTCGAAAAATGCATCATTAGGCAATTTTGTCATTTTATAAAGATCACAGAGTGTACCTACACAAACCTAGATGGGGATAGCCTCCTATACATCTAGGCTATATGGTATAGCCAACAGCTCCTAGGCTACAAACCTATACAGCATGTTACCTTACTGAATATTGTAGACAGTTAAACACAATGGTAAGTATTTGTGTATCTAAACAAAAATACAGTAAAAACACAGTATTGGCCATGCCTGTAATCCCAGAACTTTGGGAGGCCGAGGCGGGTGGATCACTTCAGGCCAGGTGTTCAAGACCAGCCTGGCCAACAGGGCGAAACCCCGTCTCTACTAAAAATACAAAAATCAGCCAGGCCTGGTGGTGTGCACTGGTAGTCCCAGCTACTCGGGAGGCTGAGGCAGGAGACTCACTTGAACCCGGGAGGTGGAGGTTGCAATGAGCCAAGATTGTGCCACTGCACTCCAGCCTGGGCAACAGAGCAAGACATTTTGAGCAACTGAGGGGGTATCAGGAGTTGGACCCCCCACCTTATGCTGTGAAAGGTTGCTTTTTTTTTTTTTTTTTTTTTAGACAGAGTATTGCTCTGTTACCCAGGCTGGAGTGCAGTGGCACGATCTCAGCTCACTGCAACTTCTGCCTCCTGGGTTCAAGCAATTCTTCTGCCTCAGCCTCCCCAGTAGCTGGGATTATAGGCGCATGCCACCATGCCCGACTAATTTTTGTATTTTTAGTAAAGACAGGGTTTCGCCATGTTGGCCAGGCTGGTCTCGAACTCCTGACCTCAGGTGATCCACCTGCCTTGGCCTCCCAAAGTGCTGGGATTACAGGCATGAGCCACTTCCCCCCACCCTTTTTTTTTTTTTTTTTGAAACAGGGTCTTGCTCTGTTGCCCAGGCTGGAGTGCAGTGGCATAATCATGGCTCACTACAGCCTCTACCTCCCGGGCTCAAGGGATCCTCCCACCTTAGCCTCCCGAGGCATGTGCCACCATGACCAACTAATTTTTCTTTTTCCTTTTTTTGTAGAGATGAGGTCTTTTTCTGTATTGCTCAGGCTGGTCTTGAACTCCTGGGCTCTCCTCCTGCCTCGGCCTTTCAAAGTGCTGGGATTACAGACATGAGCCTTGATAGGGGTGGGGGCAGAAGACAAAAAGGTCAGAGTCACAGTTGCCAAGCCAGGCTAGAGAACCTGAACCCAGGGAAGGCTTACATCGAAAAGCACTGACACAGAGGGGTCCCCAGATAGTCCCAGGTTTGCTCTCAGGATGAACCCTGCAGCAGGCAGGGAGTCTGAGCCCTGGAAGGCTGAGAAGAATGTGAGTCCCCAGGTGGCCCTGGGCCCAGGCCATTTTTTGATAGAGAGTGAGGACTTTGGGCTCCAGCCTCCCTTTTCCCCTCCCCGCTGTGGAAGGTCACCCCCGTCTAAGAGCCCCAAAATGCCTGGGGTGGCCGCATTCCCACCTCCTTCAGCTGGGGCTGGTTTGATGCAAACATTTCTTCAAATCCTCCTCTCAGGATGGGAGAACTGCCCTCAGTGGAGTAACAGGAACCAAGATCTGGGGGTCAGAGCTGGGTTCAGTTCCTTCCTCAGCGACTTCCCGGACACATCACTTCCTTTCTCGCTGAGTCTCCTTTCTGCTGAAACGCACGTCACCTGGATGTAAGGACGAGATCTTTTTTTTTTTTTTTTTTTTTTTTAATAGAAACGGGTTTTCACAGTGTTAGCCACGATGGTCTCGATCTCCTGACCTTGTGATCCACCCGCCTTGCCCTCCCAAAGTGCTGGGATTACAGGCTTGAGCCACCGTGCCTGGCCAGGACTAGATAGTTCTTAAATGGGCATTAGTTATTTTTCTCTGTGGAAGAAAGATACACTTTTTGTAGAAAGTGCAGATGACATGGAAGAGATTTTTTTTTTTCCATACAGAGTCTCACTCTGTTGCCCAGGTTGGAGTGCAGTGGCGCAGTTTCTGCTCACTACAGCTTCCACCTGCCTGGTTCAAATGATTCTCCTGCCCCAGCTTCCTGAGTAGCTGGGATTACAGGTATGTGCCACCACACCTGCCTAATTTTTGTACTTCTAGTAGAGATGAGGTTTCACCATGTTGGCCAGGCTGGTCACGAACTCCTGACCTCAGGTGATCCGCCCACCTCAGCCTCCCAAAGTGCTGGGATTTCAGGCAGGAGCCACTGCACCTGTCTGGAAGAGATTTTTTTAAAAGATAAAATTCATCATAATTTCATCCAAAACTGAGATAAGGCATATAAGCCCCGGCAGCTTCCCAGTAATCATTGGTTCCTACTTATTAGATGCTCTTAATGACCTCAGAAAGTTGGAAAAATAGGTCATGTCTCCATTTTTGCAGATGAGAAGCTAAAGCTCAGAGGGTTGGGTGATTTGTCTAAAGTCACACAATGAACAGCCAAAATCCAGTGTTTTGGCTTCTCATCTACTTCTTTTCCTTTGAGCCTGACTGCGTATCAGACATAGTTTGGTTCAAATCACAGCTCTGCCATTAATCACTGTGTGCCTTTGTGTAAATGAATCCACCTCTCTGAACCTCAGTGTCCTCATCTGTGGGATAGAGAGAATAAATGTGCTCACCTTGTAGGATTGTTAGATATAAGAAGACATATTTTAAACAAACAAAAACTTAAGGCAATGGTTTTTTTTTATTTTTTTTTATTTTTATTTTTTAAAAGATGGGGTTTCACCATGATGGCCAGGCTGGTCTTGAACTCCTGACCTCAGGTGATCCACCCACCTCAGCCTCCCAAAGTGCTAGGATTACACGCTTGAGTTTTTTTTTTTTTTTTTAAGATGGAGTCTCACCCTGTCACCCAGGCTAAAGTGCAGGCGTTATCTTATCTCACCGCAACCTCCACCTCCTGAGTTCAAGTGAGTTCAAGTGATTCTCCTGCCTCAGCCTCCCAAGTAGCTGAGACTATAGGCATGCGCCACCACACCCAGCTAATTTTTGTATTTTTAGCAGAGAAGGGGTTTCACCATGTTAGCCAGGCTGGTCTCGAATTCCTGACTTCAAGTATCCACCCACCTCAGCCTCCCAAAGTACTGGGATTACAGGCATGTGCCACCACACCCATCCAGGATGTGCTTTGTTTTCTTTTGTTTTGTTTAAGACAGAGGCTCGCTCTGCCTAGAGTACAGTGGTGCAATTTCAACTCACTACAACCTTCACCTCCCAGGTTCAAGTGATTCTCCTGCCTCAGCCTCCCAAGTAGCTGGTACTACAGGTGCACACCACCACGCCCAGCTAATTTTTGTATTTATTTATTTATTTACTTATTTATTTTTGAGATGAAGTCTCGCTCTTGTTGCCCAGAGTGGAGTGCAGTGGTGCAATCTTGGCTCACTGCAACCTCCACCTCCCAAGTTCAGGCAGTTCTCCTGCCTCGGCCTCCCCAGTAGCTGGGATTACAGGCACCCACCACCACGTTTGGCTAATTTTTATATTTTTAGTAGAGACAAAGTTTCACCATGTTGGCCAGGCTTGTCTCAAACCCCTGACCTCAGGTGATCTACCCACCTCAGCTTCCCAAAGTGCTGGAATTACCATGAGCCATCACGCTTGGCCTAATTTTTGTATTTTTAGTAGAGACAGGGTTTCACTATGTTGGCCAGGGTGGTCTCGATCTCTTGACCTCGTGATCTGCCCGCCTCGGCCTCCCAAAGTGCTGGGATTACAAGCATGTCCCACCACGCCCGTCCAGGATGTGGTTTTTAAAATTAGCATTGTGGGACCGTTGACCACATAGGTAACTGATCAGTAAATCATAGTCATGGGTGTTTGGGGCATAGAGACCTGGATTTGAAGCCTAGCTCCACTTCTTAGAGCTGTGTGGCCCTTGGAAAGTCCTTTCACCTCTCTGGGCCTCAGTTGTCTCACTTGCACAATGGATATAATTAGAAGACCTATGACATGGGGCTGTTAAGAGCCATTCACAGAGTGCCTGGCCCATACAGGTCATCAGTGCACAGGAGCTATTCATTATACATGAAGAAATCATTATAACATGTACTGCTGCCAATCTGATAAACAGAAAAGGCCTTGAAGTGCTCAGGCTAAGGAGTGAGAAATACCCTTCTCTCCCAGGGAGAAAAAACCAAAGGGAGCCAGAGTTCAAAAGGGGAGCAGCTATGTTTGAGCCCCAAGAGGCAATTTCACCTTGACCCATAAAACTGAAAAGGGTTGTGTCTTCCTGCCCAGATAAGGATCAGAACAAAGCGTACTATTAATTAAGTCCTGCCTATTTTAAGTTTATGGGATATTTTTCCCCCTTAAAAATAAGCTCACAATAAAAGTTCAAAAGGCAAACACAGGGCAGAGATGGGAGCTGGCTGTGCAAGCCCTAAAACTCTGAGGTGGGTGGTCTGGTCCCAAGACCAAGTTTGCTCACCTTGGGTCTCTGGGAGTTAGACCACAGAGGCACCAGAGCCATTCAGAGAGGCAGGGTTCCAGCACAGCGTGTCTCCTGGTCCTGGCCCCCAGCGTGCAACTCGACCCAAGAAACCTGGCCGGGTCTCCAACTTCACAGGAGGGAGAATGGACTTGGCTTGTCTTTGCTTCCCCCAAGAGGATATGAGTCACAGCGGAGAAGCCAGCCAGGCCCAGCGTGGTCATGCTCAAGGCAGAGAACACGAAAAGCAAGTGCCTTCCCATCTGGGTGGACTTGGACAAGTCACTTACCTTCTGCACCTTGGTATCCCTCGTCTGTGAATGAGATGGTGATAATCTTGAGCCTCCTAGAGTTGCAATGAGTACAACAGAAAGCAACTTCAGGCCGGGCACGGTGGCTCACGCCTGTAATTCCAGCATTTTGGGAGTCCGAGGCAGGTGGATCACAAGGTCAGGAGTTCGAGACCAGCCTGGCCAACATGGTGAAAGCCCGTCTCTACTAAAAATACAAAAATTAGCAAGGCATGGTGGTGTGCACCTGTGGTCCCAGCTACTTGGGAGGCTGAGGCAGAAGAATCGCTTGAACCCAGGAGGGGGAGGTTGCAGTGAGCCGAGATCGTGCCATTGCACTCCAGCCTGGGAAACAGGGGAAGACTCCATCTCAAAAAAAAAAAAAAAAAAAAAAGAAAGCAACTTCAGCTGGGCACTGTGGCTTACATCTGTAATCCCAACACTTTAGGAGGCTGAGGTCAGTGGATCACTTAAGTGCAGGAGTTTGAGACTAGCCTAGGCAGCATCGTGAGACACCCCCCCATCTCTACAAAAAATAAAAACATTAGCTGGGCATCGTGGCACATGCATGTAGACCCAGCTACTTGGGAGGCTGAGGCAGGAGGATCACTTGAGCCCATGAGTCAGAGGCTGCAGTGAGCCAAGATCATACCACTGTACTCCAGGCTGGGCAACAGAGTGAGACTCTGTCTCAAAAAAAAAAAAAAAAAAAAAAGACCAGGCACAGTGGCTCACACCTGTAATCCTAGTACTTTGGAAAGCCAAGGTAGGTGGATTGTCCGAGGTCAGGAGTTCAAGACTAGCCTGGTCAACATGGTGAAACTTTGTCTCTACTAGAAATATGAAAATTAGCCAGGCGTGGTGGCAGGCGTCTGTGGTCCCAGCTACTTGGGAGGCTGAGGCAAGAGAATCGCTTGAGCCCGGGAGGTGGAAGTTCCTGTGAGCTGAGATCATACCACTGTACTCTGGCCTGGGCAACAGAGTGAAACTCTGTCTCAGAAAAAAGAAAAAGCAAACAAACCACAAACTTGAAGAGAATGCCTTACAGACTTAGAGACGGAGTCTCACTATGTTGCCCAGGCTGCACTCAAACTCCTGGCCTTAATTGGTCATCCCGCTTCGGTCTCCCAAGTAGCTGGGATCATAGACATGTCCCACCGCACTCGGCTCGTTAGCTGCCTCTGTCATCATCTCCCAGACTTTTTCACTGTGTTAAGGGTACAGTGTGTGGAGCCAGGAACGCCAGGCCCGTCTTTACCGTCCACTGTCAGTATAAGCTTAGCAAGTCACATTCCTTCTCTGAGCCTGAGTTTCCTCACCTGCGAAATGAGGTGTCGAGACAGTGAGATGGTGACTGAAGAGGACTGAAGCGCACATATCCAAAAATAAATAAAGCAGCTGCTTTATGCTTTGCAGTTTCTTTCCTAGAGCTGGGAACGTTGGGGAGGTAACAAGGAGTTTTACAGCCGGCACTTGCACGTTGGATTATAAATGGCCAGGTTACTTGTCAGTTGCCCCTCCAGACAAGAGCATTCTGCCATGATGGGAAGGTAGTGTGTCCACACCACACGTGCCTATTGAACAGGTGACATGTGACTGCTACATCTGGGGAACTAATTCGTTGTTTAATTTTAATTCATTTAAATAGCCACATATAGCTAGTGGCTACCATATTGGACAGTGTAGTCTAGACAGTTATCTCCATGAGACTAGGAATCAAGGCTGTTTTTTTTGTTTTGTTTTGTTTTTCTTTTTTTCAGATGGAGTCTCGCTCCCATCGCGCAGGCTGGAGTGCAGTGGCGCCATCTCGGTTCACTGCAACCTCCACCTCCCGTGTTCAAGAGATTCGCCTTCCTCAGCCTCCCAGGTAGCTGGGATTACAGGCGTACGCCACCACACCTGGCTTTTTTTTGGTATTTTTTTTAGTAGAGACAAGGTTTCAACATGTTGGCCACGCTGGTCTTGAACTCCTGACCTCAGGTGATCTGCCTGCCTCAGCCTCCCAAAGTGCTAGGATTACAGGCATGAGCCACCGTACCCAGCCTTTTTTTTTTTTTCCTATATCCCTAACACCCAGCAGAGGACCTAGCAGATAGGTGCTGAGTGTATGTTTGTTGAATGAAAGAATGAGCAGAGACAGGGACTGATATGGTTTGGCTCTGTGTCCCCACCCAAATATCATCTTGTAGCTCCCTTAATTCACGTGTGTGGGAGGAACCAGGTGGGAGATGAGTGAATTATGGGAGCGGGTCTTTTTCATGCTGTTCTTGTGATAGTGAATGGGTCTCATGAAATCTGATGTTTTTAAAAACAGGAGTGTCCCTGCACAAGATCTCTCTTTGCCTGCTGCATCCACGTAAGATGTGCCTTGCTCCTCCTTGCCTTTCACCATGAGGTAAGGCCTCCCCAGCCATGTGGAACTGTAAATCCAATAAACCTTTTTATTTTGTAAATTGCCCAGTCTTGGGTATGTCTTTATCAGCAGCATGAAAACAGACTGATACAGGGGCTTAAAAGAAAACATTTGAATTTTATTTTGTTTTCTGAGACAGGGTCTCACTGTCACCTAGGCTGGAGTAGAGTGGCACTATCACTGCTTACTGCAGCCTTGACCTCCTGGGCTCAAGTAATCCTCCCACCTCAGCCTCCCAAGTACCTGGGACTACAGGTACATGCCACAGTGCCCAGCTAATGCCAGCTAATGCTTTTCTTTTCCGTAGCAATGAGGTCTTGCTATGTTTCCTAAGCTGGTCTTGAACTCCTGGGCTTAAGCAATCCTCCCACCTTGGCCTCTCAAAGTGCTGGGATTACAGATGTGAGCCACTGTCCTTGGCCTGGAAAACATTTTAAGAACTGTTTCCTGGCTGGGCACAGTGACTGATGCCTGTAATCCCAGCACTTTGGGAGGCAGAGGCAGGTGGATCACCTGACGTTGGAAGTTCGAGACCAGCCTGACCAACATGGAGAAACCCCATCTCTACTAAAAATACAAAAAATAGCCAGGTGTGGTGGTCCATGCCTGTAATCTCAGCCACTCAGGAGGCTAAGGCAGGAGAATCGCTTGAACCTGGAAAGCGGAGGTTGCGGTGAGCCAAGATCGTGCCATTGTACGCCAGCCTGGGCAATAAGAATGAAACTCCATCTTGAAAAAACGAAACAAAAAGCAAAAACGAAAAAAAACTGTTTCCTCTTTCCCAAGAAGTGTCAAAGACTTACTTGTAAAATGGAGGAAATAGTGTTCCTAGTTCATAAAGTGATTGTGACAATTAATGAGTTAATATTTGTAAAGGGCTTAATAGAATGCTTGGCACATAGCTGTTAAGTCTTATGAAGAGTAATTTTGATTCCAAGTGCCAGAAAGATTCAAAGTAATAAGGGCTTAAATGACACAGAAGTTTCTTCTATTTTTCTTGAAAGGAATCTGAAGGGAGCACTGCCAGGCTTTTAGGTGGGGCTTCTGGAAGCTGTCAGGGACCAGGGCTCCTTCTATTTGCTGTTCCCCCATCTTCAACACTGACTTTTTCCTCATGGTTCAAGATGGCTGCTCAAGCTTCAGGCACCAAAACCACATTTCAGCCAACAAGAAGGAGGAAGGAAGGCAAAGGAGGCCAGGTGTCTCCTTAAAGAGGATGCTTCCCAGAAGCTGCACACAACTGCTTCTATCCTGCTATACTTTGAATGTGTCCCCTAAAGTTCACTTGGAAACCTAATCCTCAATGCAACAATGTTGAAAAGCAGGTCCCAATAAGAGGTGATTATGTCATGAGGGCTCTGCCTTTATGATTGGATTAATGTTGTCACTGTGGGAGTGAGTGAGTTGTCATGAGAGTGGCTTTGTCATACACGCAAGTTTGGTCCCCCCATGTTCACGAGTACTCACCCTCTCTTGACTTTCCACCTCCTGCCATGGGATGATGCAACATGAAGGCCCTTGCCAGATGCCAGCACCATGCTCTTGGACCTCCCAGCCTCCAGAACCATGAGCCAAATAAAATTCTATTGTTATTTTCCAGTTATAGGTGTTCTTTTTCTAAATTTTTTTTTTTAAAGATGGGGTTTCACCATGATGGCCAGGCTAGTCTTGAACTCCTGACCTCAGGTGATCCACCCACCTTGGCCTCCCAAAATGCTAGGATTACAGGCATAAGCCACCATGCCCAGCCAGGTATTCTTTTATAGTAACACAATATGAATTAAGATATATTCCATTAGCCAGAACGTGGACACAAGACCACACCTACCTATACAAGAAGCTGAGAAATATAATCTTGATTCAAAATGTCATAGAAACAGAGAGTTGTAGTCACTAAGGAGTATGGGAAGAAAAGGCGTTGGGAGACACCTCATAGTCCTTCACTAAAACTCCAATTTTACCCTAGAATTTGGCTCCCAATGGCTGTTTCAAGAATTAGTAACTACTATACTAAAACATCATGCTGTACACCTTAAATACATATAATTTTCAAAAAGAATTTGTAGCTACTGATAACAGGGACAACACGTGTATGAGACTTTTCAATGTGTGTTGGGATTTCCTGTTTGTTACCTGATCTGATCGCTAACACCTTTTTTGGCAGATATATTGCTGTTGTTATTTTGATTATTATCTCTCTTTGAACAGATAAGGAAACTGAGACTTCAGCAATTGGCTCAGAGTCTCAGTGACTGTAAATGATTGATCAAGAACTAGACTCTAGGCCAGTTGTTGAAGCTCATGCCTGTAATCCCAGAACTTTGGGAGGCTGAGGCAGGCAGATCACTTGATCCCAGGAGTTCGAGATCAGCCTGGGCAACATGGCAAAACTGTGTCCCTACACAAAATATAAAAAAAATTAGCCAGGCATGGTGACACATGCGTATAGTCCCAACTACTCAGAAGGCTGAGGTGGGAGGATCCCTTGAGCCCAGGAGGTTGAGGCTGCGCTGAGCCGACATCGCACCACTGTACTCCAGCCTGGGCAACAGAGTGAGACCCTGTCTCAAAAAACAAACAAACAAAAAACTAAAATCTGTGTCTGTCGAGTTCCCAATTCTTTATCTTTTTCCCATTTCATGGCACTGCCTGTGACCTTGAGGGCCCTGAAGCACAGGGAAATGATTCAGAAAGGGCAGCGTTGGAGCGGAGGGAGACCTGAGGCCAGGAAAGCCACCAGGGATGTGGCCTGGAGCCCTTTCTGTACCTGAGGGCTGTGGTCACAAATGGCACTGCCCCCCTCCCTGCTCCCCCACTGCACCCTGAGCTTTGTATCCATGTGAGGAGATTTACTGAGCGCATAGTACGCACCTGCACAGTGCAAAGGCTTCAAGAGACACAGGAGAGAACAAGCCAGCGAGATTTGTGCCCTTGTGTTCCTCCTAAGTCAGTCCAGGAGACACATGATACAGAAGTGAACAAACTATTTATTTATATGTTCGTGGATTTTGTTCATTTACACATCTCTCTCTTTTTTTTTTTTTTTTTTTAAATGGAGTATCACTCTTTTGCCCAGGATGGAGCGCAGTGGCACAACCTCAGCTAAATGAAACCTCCGACTTCTGGGCTCAAGTGCTTTTCCTGCCTTGGCCTCCCAAGTAGCTGGGATTACAGGTGCCCACCACCATGCCCAGCTAATTTTTGTTTTTTGCGGGTTTTTTTGAGACAGAGTCTTGCTCTGTCTCTAGACTGGAGGGCAGTGGCACAATCTCAGCTCACTGCAACCTCTGCCTTTCAGGTTCAAGTGATTCTCCTGCCTCAGCCTCCCGAGTAGCTGGGACTACAGGCGAGCGCCACCACACCTAGCTAATTTTTGTATTTTAAATAGAGGGTTTCATGATGTTGGCCAGACTGGTCTCGAACTCCTGACCTCAGGTGATAAGCCTGCCTTGATCTCCCAAAGTGCTGGGATTACAGGTATGAGGCATGTGCCCACCTAATACAATAAATCATTACTAAGTGCCTACTAGACATTGAAGATACTATGGGGGACAAGGTAGAAACAGTTTCTGCCAACATGGAGCTTACATTCTAGTAAGGGGGAGGGAGCCTCAGACAATAAGCGTTACAAATGTATTGTCGTATAAGAAATATGTCAGGCCAGAGATTTCATATGTGCTCTGAATAATACAAATGAGCTGTGGTAGTGACTTCTTTCCTTCCTTCAGTAGGTAAGTCAAGAAAAAGACATTTAAGTTCAACCTCAGAAATGAGAAGGATCTAGCTATTCAAACAGTGCAGGGAAAAGCACTCCAGGCAGAGGAAACAGCATGCGTGAGGGCCCCGAGCCAGGCACTCCACTAAGCATTATGCAAGGGTTATTTCTTCACATCCACCCCACAGGGTAGATGCAATGATTATCATTAATAACAGATAATGGCTGGGCGCAGCGGAGTACACCTGTAATCCCAACACTTTGGGAGGCCGAGGCGGGCGGATCACTTGAGGTCAGGAGTTCGAGTCCAGCCTGGCCAATAGGGCAAAACGCTGTCTCTACTAAAAATACAAAAATTAGCCAGGCGTGGCAGTGCACACCTGCAATCCCAGCTACTTGGGAGGCTGAGGTAGGAGAATCACTTGACCCAGGAACCAGAGGCTGCAGTGAGCTGAGATCTTGCCACTGCACTCCAGCAGGAGTGACAGTCCAAGACTTTGCCTCAAAAAACAAAAACAAAAACGATGTTTAAAAAAACTAAAAATAAAAAGGCAAATAAGGACTCACTTAACACACACATCCTGTACACTTACATCCCTTGATCCCCTTAAGTGGCAGAGCTGGGGTCAGAAACCGGGTGCTTGGTTTTTTTGTTTTTTCTTTTCGTTTTTTCTTGTTTGTTTTGTTCTTGTTTTTGTTGTTTTTGCTTTTTTGAAACAGAAGCTCACTTTTGTTGCCCAGGCTGGAGTGCAGTGGTGTGATCTCAGCTCACTGCAACCTCTGCCTCCTGGGTTCAAGCCATTCTCCTGCCTTAGCCTCCCACGTAGCTGGGACTACAGGTGTGCACCACCACGCCTGGCTAATTTTTGTTATATTTTTAGTAGAGACGGGGTTTCACCATCTTGGCCAGGCTGATCTTGAACTCCTGACCTCAGGTGATCCACCCACCTCAGCCTCCCAAAGTGCTGGGATTACAGGCGGGGCCACCACGCACCACCAAAAAAACATGTGCATCTTAACACCAAAGCTCATTCCTCAATCATGATACTCAGACCCCTGTCCCCTCTGTAAGAAAAACAACCATTGGCTGGAGTGCAACAGCAGACAGCAGGGACCTCCAGGGGATGAAGGGATACCCCAGCCTACACGCCCCGCCACAGGCACAGCAGGCTTAGGGCCACCTTGCAGGACCATGAGGTGCAGACAGCCCCTCCCTGGTCTAGAGCCAAGCTGTGATTATCTTGTCACTGTCAATGAGAGGTTCTGCCATCACCATTAAAGAATGCCATGCTCAACTTTCCCTTCCCTTTCCTTGAGAAGGAATCACTGAGGCATGAGGACACACGGGAGAGAGTGGTAGGCAACTGGAGAATAACAACATGGACAAGAATGACAGCTAGCACTTTTATTTTTTGTTTTGAGATACAGTCTCGTTCCATTGTTCAGGTTGGAGTGCAGTGGCATGAACATGGCAGCCTCGGCTTCCTGGGCTCAAGTGATCCCCCTTCCTCAGCCTCCTGAGTAGCTGGGACCACAGGTACCCACCACCATAGCTGGCTAATTTTTAATTTTTTAAAATAGAGATGGGGTCTTGCTTGTTGCCCAGGCTGGTCTCAAACTTCTGGGCTCAAGCAATCTCTCACCTTGGACTCCCAAAGTGCTGGGATTACAGGCATGAGCCGCCACACCAAGCAGCAAAAACATTTGCAATGCTTGCTGCATGCCAGGCACTATTCCAAGGGCTTCACACATAATAATTTGTTTCATCTTCAGAACAGCCCTATCACCTCATCCCCCTGGTCAGGAAGCATAGGCGGTTCAGTGGTAGAATTCTCACCTTCCTATAACATCATCCCCTTTTTACAGATGAGGAAACTGAGACATAAAGAGTCTTATAACTTAGCCAAGATGACACAGCGAATAAGTAGCAGAGCTCAGATTGGAACCCAGATAGCTGGCTCCTGAACCTATAGTTTTTTTTAGACTTTTTGTTGTAAAATAAGACACAGAACACCACACAGAACAAATGTGCAACTTAGTGAATTACCATGAAGCAAACACTCTGTAATCACCTTACTCGTTAAGAAACAGAACTTTGTCAGACACCCCAGAAGCTCCTCTGTGCCCTTCACAATCATAGCCCCTTCCCTCCTTCTCTCTAAAAGCAACCACTTTCTTGACTTTTATAGTCTTTTATAGTAAGAATTCCCTTGAGTTTCTTTTTTTAAATCTTTTTTTTTTTTGAGATGGAGACTCACTACGTCACCCAGGCTGGAGTGCAATGGCAATGATCTTGGCTCACTGCAACCTCTGCCTCCCAGGTTCAAGTTATTCTCGTGCAACAGCCTCCTGAGTAGCTGGGAATTGCAGGCACACACCACCATGCCTGGCTAGTTTTTACATTTTTAGTAGAGACGGGTTTTCGCCATATTGGCCAGGCTGGTCTTGAACTCCTGATCTCAAGTGATCCGCCTGCCTCAGCCTTCCAAAGTTCTGGGATTACAGGTGTGAGCTACCATGCCCAGCCCACCTGCCCACCTCTCCTAACTAAGCACTGCTGATACTTGAGGTCTTAGTAGATCTGTTTGTTCCTCCCCACACCCACCCACCAGATTGAATTGGGTGCCTTTTATGTACCTCCAGGGCTCTAGGCTAACCTAGTGGGTACTACTACTAAGCAGCACTTAGGCCACTGGATTACATTTGTCTGGTTTCTGATCTATTTCCCCTACTACAGTCTGAACTCCTTGAGGATTCTTGCATGGGGCCTGGCACATAGTAGAAACTCAATAAACATCAAGGGCATGCGTGCATGAATGAGCAAACAAATTGGCCTTTATGAGTCAGCAGGAGGCAAATCCAGGCACAATAGAAGAGCTTTCAGACAAAGAGCTTTCCTTTTTTGTTTTTGTTTTGAGACAAAGTCTCACTCTCTAACGGAGGCTGGACTGCAGTGACGCAGTCTCGGCTCACTGCAACCTCTGCTTCCCAGGTTCAAATGATTCTCGTGCCTCAGCCTCCCGAGTAGCTGGGATGACAGCCATGCACTGCCACATCTGGCTAATTTTTGTGTTTTTAGTAGAGATGGAGTTTCACCATGTTGACCAAGCTGTTCTCAAACTCCTGACCTCAAGTGATTCTCCCACCTTGGCCTCCCAAAGTGCTGGGATTACAGGTATGAGCCATCTTGCACAGCCTTAGACAAAGAGCTTTTCTAAGATGACACACCCAGAGTTCCCCACCTGGGAAGGTAGTGGTGGAGGTTGCCGAAAGAACTTCTGCCTCGGAAAGTGCATCTCAGTCCTTGAAAAGTCTCAGAGCCCTTTCTTCAGACAATCATACTAGGAACCCCAAAATATAAGACAACTTGCTGGGCATTGTGGCTCACTCCTATAATCACAGCACTTTGGGAAGCTGAGGTGGAAGGATTGCTTGAGGCCAGGAGTTCAAGACCAGCCTGGGCAATAGATTGAGACCCTGTCTCTACACAAAAATGTTCAAGTCAGCTGGTACACATCTGTAGTCCTAGTTACACAGGAGGCTGAGGCAGGAGGATCGCTTGAGCCCAAGAGTTCAAGACTGCAGTGAGCTATGATCCCACCACTGCACTCCAGCCTGGGTGCCAGAGTGAGACCCTGTCTCTAAAACAAACATACATACAAACAAAAACAATCATTTCCTGGTGGGAGCCAAAACAAAAGAAAACAAAAATAATTTGAAAATGAACAAACCATCAAAAAGACAAGTTAAAGGGGAGGAATCCTAGCATCAGCATGGGAGGAGGCAGAAGGCCTGCCCCTGGGCCCCCCTTACTCTGAGCATTAAGGGGCCTCTGAACAGCAGCCTGACTACATTCTCCGTTTCCTTTATCACAACTGCTGCCATGTCTATGATTTTATTTTATTATTATTATTTTTTGAGACAGGGTCACGCTGTGTCACCCAAGCTGGGGTGCAGTGGCGTGATCTCAGCTCACTGCAACCTCCACCTCCTGCATTCAAGCAATTCTCTTGCCTCAGCCTCCCTAATAGCTGGGATTACCATCATGCACCACTACACCTTATTTTTGTATTTTTAGTAGAGACGGGGTTTCACCATGTTGGCCAGGCTTGCCACGTCTTTGATTTTAGGCAGCCACACGCTGGGACAAAGGAGTCCTAGTTTATCCCTAAGTCTATCTTGAGTGGTGTTCCTGGGGGCTCACCCTGCCAGCTGACAGAGATGGCCACAGAAGCCCTCTTCATGCACATTGCCCTCCAAGCCCATTGTGTTTTGAAACAGTGGCGCTCTGGAGTCTCTGGGCAGAGCCAAACTAGTACAGAGGCAGGCAGAGCTGCAGGCCTGCCTAGCAGGGCACAGAGCCAAGGGCTTAGTCTCAGAATTGGATTATGAGAGTGAATTTGGAGCTCCCAGCCCCACTGACCTCAGGGACATGAGGATTACCAGGGCTTCTGGCTGGGGCCCACGATCCTTCCACATTCCTGCCAGGTCTGAGAATAAGGATCCTCCCTCTGTGGCAGCACAGCGGGCAGGGGATGCTCTGCCCACCTCCCACCCCCAGCCGTCAGCCCTGCAGCCTCCCCCAGCTTCCTGGAGGCACACCTCACCTGCCTCCCTCGTGTCTGGGATTTACAGCAGTGTTATTCAGGTTGTTGTCCACGGACTGGCAGCATCAGCATCCTCAGGGAACTTGTGAGAGATGCAAATTCGTGGACCACACCCCAGACACAGGATCAGAATCACTGGCAGAGGGGGTGGGGTTGGCCCAGATCTGGGCTTCACAAATCCTCCAGCAATTCTGCTGTATGCAAAGGTTTGGGAACCAGTGGCTTGAAGTACACTGGCCACCCCACACAGCTGCCCAAGCCTGTCCAAGACTCTGGACAACTTCTACCCACAAACTTCTCCTCTGGGCTCCTTCAAGACTTCACTTACAGAAACGCATTACAGTGGGTCTTTTCAGTTGCATGATTCCACTGCAGTCTGAATAGCAGTCCCTGGGGTACGCAATACCATGCAATGCCCTCAGAGCACTTGCTGTGCACTGACCCCATCCTTTATCACCCCATGTTACATAGGAAACTGACATGCAGAGAGGGAATGTGACTGGCCCTACGTCACACAGCAAGCAAATCCTGGGCCTATCAGCTACACATCTTCTTCCCACTCAGCAGAGAGGACGGTAGCTATTTCTTTCTTTTGTTAGACAGAGTCTCACTCCATCAGCTGGTGGCATGATCTCGGCTCACTGCAACCTCCGCCTCCTGGGTTCAAGCAATTCTCCTGACTCAGCCTCCCAAGTAGCTGGGACTATAGGCATGTGCCACCACGCCCTGCTAATTTTTCTATTTTTGTAGAGATGGGGTTTTGCCATATTGGCCAGGTTGGTTTTGAACTTCTGAACTCAAGTGCCTGCCTGCCTCACCCTCCCAAAGTGCTGGGATTACAGGTGGGAGCCACAGCACCAGTCCAATGGCAGCTATGTCTATCTATATCTGTCAGTCCACACATACTGCGATTTCCTCCAGGACAAAACCTCGTCATCACTTCCTTAGGCAAGCCTTTTCTGACCTCCCCAAAGGAGGCCAGGCCTCCTTATTATACCCTGCCAAAGGTCCCTATACTTTTCCTTAATAGCAGTATCACAATTTGTAATCCTGTATCATGTGTTTTTCTCT
The DNA here is from genome assembly GCA_963573385.1 of Cacajao melanocephalus. Classification (NCBI taxonomy): domain Eukaryota; kingdom Metazoa; phylum Chordata; class Mammalia; order Primates; family Pitheciidae; genus Cacajao; species Cacajao melanocephalus. The sequence goes on along the minus strand of CAUYLG010026529.1, from coordinate 124,582 downwards.
TGTCTGTCTCTCCAACCAGTATGAAAGTTCCAGAAAGTCAGAAGTGATGCAGACCCTGCTGGATGCTTCTCTTTTTTTTTTTTTTTTTTTGAGAGGGAGTCTCGTTCTGTCGCCCAGGCTGGAGTGCAATGGCATCATCTCGGCTCACTGCAACCTCTGCCTCCCAGGTTTAAGAATTCCCTGCCTCAGCCTCCTCAGTGTCTGGGATTATAGGCACCCACTACCACATCTGACTAATTTTTGTAATTTTTTTTTTTTAGTAGCAACAGGGTTTCACCATCCTGACCAGGCTGGTCTTGAACTCCTGACCTCGTGATCCACCCGCCTTAGCCTCCCAAAGTGCTGGGATTACAGGCGTAAGCCACCACACCAGCCACTTCTCTTCTTATAGAACCTGATTTTGTTTGGGGAAGCTGAGTACCCAGCTAAATAACTACATTCTTCAGTCTCCCTTAGCAGTCCCAGGTTCTAGCCCATGGATGAGAATGGAAGTCACTGAGTACATAATAGGTGCTCAACAAATGCACATTGGCCAGGCATGGTGGCTCACACCTATAATTCCAGCATTTTGAGAGGCCAAGGCAGGCAGATCACTTGAGGTCAGGAGTTTGAGACCAGCCTGGCCAACCTGGTGAAACCCCGTCTCTACTAAAAATACAAAAATTAGCCAGATGTGGTGGAGTGTACCTGTAATCCCAGCTTCTCGGGAGGCTGAGGCAGAGGAATCACTTGAACCTGGGAAGTGGAGGTTGTGGTGCGCCAAGATCAGGTCACTGAACTCCAGCCTGGGTAATAGAGTGAGACTCCATCTCAAAATAAATAAATAAACAAATAAAGAATGATGAATGCAGAAATGCTCAGCTGGTTCTAGGCATGCAGTTGGTGCTCAGGAAATATTAGGGTCATCTAACCAAGCCCCAGGAGGAAAGACCGTCATGGCGATCTTGCTCTTGGAAATATTTTTATTGGTTCTGAGATAACAGGGCTGAGGCGAGCTGGGACGGGCGCAGAGCGAAGGAGGGAGGCTTTGCCCTGGGGCGGACATGCTGTGTGGGGTCTGCTGGTAGGCTCCCTGGCCCACCCAGCCAGCATCAGCTGGGCACATGGCACTTGGCGCCTGGCATGACCTCTGCCAGCTTGGCACGGTGGCCTCCTCGTCAGCGGGTGCCCCCGCTTTCCAGTTGCAGGAGTTAGTCTTTCACAGTGCGGAGGGGTGGGGGTCCGGGGTGGGCGCCTCCCCGGGGTGCAGGCAGGCCCCATCCGCCAGTAAGTACAACCTGGGCTCTCAGCGGCTACGGCGGGTGAGGCCAGCTCTGGCTCCTCTTCGCCCCGCCTTGGGAGCTTGGCAGTCCTGGAGGGGCCCTCACAGCCTCAACGGGACATCATCCGGACAAACTCTAGAAGGGCAGAGGAGCAGGTGGGAGCAGACAGCAGGTCAGGCCTCCCCAGGATGCTGCCTTCAGACCCTCCCCATTGCCACTGCCCCAGCTCTGTGCTGGTCCCCTGTCCATTCCACCGGCTCCAATCTATCAATGCAGCAGCAAGTGAGAGTGTTCTAATCTGTAGATCTGACCCCTGCATAAACGTCCCATGGCGCTCCACTGGAAAATGCCCAATATCCTGACACAGCCTCACGGCCCTCCCTGATATGGCCCAGCTGACATCTACAGCCATATCTCTCAGGCTAACTACCAACCTCTGCGTTCCAACTACACAGACCTTCTTTTCAGCCCCTTCAGTGCAGCTGGCGCTCTCGCTCTCACCTCTCAGCTTTTTTTTTTTTTTGAGATGGAGTCTTGCTCTGTTGCCCAGGCTAGAGTGCAGTTGCGCGATCTGGGCTAACTGCACCCTGCACCTCCCGGGTTCAAGCGATTCTCCTGCCTCAGCCTCCCGAGTAGCTGGGACTACAGGTGTGCACCACCATGCCCAGCTGATTTTTGTATTTTTAGTAGGGACAGGGTTTCACCACGTTGGCCAGGCTGGTCTCGTCTCAGCTTTTCTGAATACAACCTGTACTCCCATCCTCCCCCTTTCTCCTCCTCCTCCTTCTTCTTTTTTAAAGTAGAGACAGAGTCTGGCTCTGTTGCCCAGGCTGGAGTGCAGTGACATGAATGTAACTCATTGTGACGTCTAGCTCCTTGGCTCCAGTGATCCTCCTGCCTTGACCTCCCAAAGTGCTGGGATTACAGATGTGGCCACCATGCCCAGCCCCATCTCTCTCTCTCTTTTTAAGGGCAATTTTGTTTACAGCATAATGGAGTAGAAAGTACAGAGATATTTTTCTGCATCCCCTGTCCCCATGTATGCATAGCCTCCTACACCGACAACATTCCACACAGAGTGGTGCATTTGTTATAACTGAGAAACCTACACCCATACGTTGTTATCACCTGGAAGCCACACTTTACATCAGGGTTCATTCTTGGCTATGTACATTCTATGGGTTTGTACAAATGTATAATGACATGCATCCTCTGCTATTATATCATACAGAATCGTTTAATTTAATTTTTTTAAATTTATTTATTTACTTATTTGAGACAGGGTCTCACTTTGTCATGCGGGCTGGAGTACAGTGGCACAATCTTGGCTCACTGCAGCCTCTGCCTCGCGGGCTCAAACAATCCTCCCACCTCAGCTCTCCAAGTAGCTGGAACTACAGGCATGTGCCACCAGGCCTAGCTAATATATATATATATATATATATATATATATATATATATTTTTTTTTTTTTGTATTTTTAGTAGAGATGGGGTTTCACCATGTTGCCCAGGCTGGTCTCAAACTCCTGACCTCAAATGTTCCGTCCACCTTAGCCTCCCAAAATGCTAGGATGACAGGCATAAGCCACTGTAGCTGGCCTCCTACAGAATAGTTTCACTGGCCTACAAATCCTCAGTGCTCTGCCTATTCATCCCTCCCTCCCCCTAACCCCTTGCAACCACTGATCTTCTTACTGTCTCCATAGTTTTGCCTTTTCCAGAATGTCATATAGACGAAATCATATGGTCTGCAGCATTTTCAGATTGGCTTTTCACTTAGTAATGTGCATTTGTGTCCCCTCTTCACCATGTCTTTTCATGGCTGGATAGCTCATCTCTCTTTTTTTTGAGACAGAGTCTCACCGTGTGGCCCATGCTAGAGTGCAGTGGTGCGATCTCAGCTCACTGCAACCTCCACCACCCAGGTTCAAGCGATTCTGTGTCTCAGCCTCCCGAGTAGCTGGGATTACAGGTGAACACCACCATACTCAGCTAATTTTTTTATATTTTTAATAGAGACAAGGTTTCACCATGTTGGTCAGGCTGGTCTTGAACTCCTGACCTCAAGTGATCCACCTACCTTGGCTTCCCATAGTGCTGGGATTAGAGGCATGAGCCACTGCACCTGGCCAAGCTCATCTCTTTTTAGCACTGAGCAATATCCCATTGTCTGGATGTACCACAGTTTATCCATTTGCTTCCTGAAAGGACACCTCGGTTGTTTCCAAGTTTTGACAATTATGAATAAAGCTGCTATAAGCATCTATGTACAGACTTGTGTGGATATAACTTTTCAACTCATTTGGGTAAATACCCCTTCCTTCCCCCTCACCTGGTGACTCTTCACATTTTGGGGGGCTCTAATTATTTATAACCTCCTCCAGGAAGTCTTCCCTGATCCCTCCCTGCAGCTTGACACAGGTGCCCCCTCTATCACAGCCCACTGTGCTTCCCCTGCACAGCATGGACGACACTGTTGTTTTCCCTGTTTTTCTTTCTGGTCTTGGGCTCTTTCAGGGAGACCAGATCTTAGCACACAGCAGATGGACAATGCCTCCTCACAAGATGAATAGGGGATGCCAGGCTTTCAAGAGCAAGGCTGTCATCTGTGGTGGGCGCTACTTGGACTCAGTGAGACCTGAGGTTTTCGGATCTGGTGGTAGCAAAGCCTTCTCGCCAACTATCCACACTCGCTGTGGCCTTGAAGGCCGACTGCCCCTGAGAGAAAACCTCCCAACCTTTGTGTTCTGGACACTCACAGTCTCTGGCACATGCTTATCTTGTCTTTATGCTCAGAATGCAAGTACCTGGCACGCAGAGTCAACATTTTACCCTTTCCCTGTATGCCACGGTGCCTCGCATGGCAGAATGCACAAGACTCTATACAGTTGTGATCTCAGGCCTGGGGTTATGCCCCGGCTCTACCTCTTAATAGGTGGGCAATCTTGGGCAAGTTATATTACTTCTCTGAGCCTCAGTTTCCTCATGAGTAACATGAGGTTATAATAATGCAATCCACAGAGTCACAGAGAATTAAATGTAGTAATATGCATAAAGCTACTTAGTACAATGACCACACATAAGTGTACAGTAAATAGAACTATTATGATTATCATTGATTCTTTAAAAAGAAAACCTTTGAGGCTGGGCATGGTGGCTCAGGCCTGTAGTCCCAGCAGTTTGGGACGCCAAGGCGGGTGGATCACTTGAGGTCAGAAGTTCAAGACTAGCCTGGCCAACATGGTGAAACCCCGTCTTACCCAAAAATACAAAAATTAGCCAGGTGTGGTGGCGGGCACCTGTAATCCCAGGTGAGACTGAGAGGCTGAAGCAGGAGAATTGCTTGAATCCAGGAGGTGGAGGTTGCAGTGAGCCAAGATCCTGCCACTGCACTCCAGCCTGGGCAACTGAATGAGACTCTGTCTCAAAAACAAAACAAAACAAAACAAACAAACAAACCAAAAAAAAATGCCCTCCTGGCAAAAAAATCAGTGTATTCAAAAGAGGCCCTACCAGGTTCCCTGATCACAAGTATCACAAGTATTTTGGTGAAGTGCGAATGAAGGGAGGTGAGCTGTGGTCAGATCTTCAGGAGTCTGAGTGTCAAGTTGAGGAAGGTAATGTTCAGAAAATACCTACCATAGATGGATGCCTGAGTGGGTACATAAATGGATAGAGAAGGATGGGTGCAGATGGACACACAGATGGGTGAACGGATGAGTAGATGGATATAGATGGGTAAATGACTGAACAGATAGATGGACAGATCAATGCAAGTATGGGTGTAGTATATGCAAAGAGACATAAATATGTAAATGGAAGTATACAAGTATGAATGCACAGAGAGATGAGTAGATGAATACATGAATAGATTCATGGGTGAATGTAGAGAAGAATGAATAGATGCACAAATGGACAGATAAATGCATGGATAGATGGTTATAGGAATGATTATTTAGAGATAGAGGAATAGATAAATAGACATCTGGACAGATAAGGAGATAAACAGATGAAAAGATGGAGAGATAAATATGGAAAGATGGACAGATGGATAGGAAGATCAATGCATGGATGGATGGAAAGATGAATGGATAGGTAGATGAATGGATGGATGGATGGATGGATCGATGGATATGTAGATGAATGGATGGATAGATAAATGGATGGATGGATAGAGGGATGAAGGGATCGATGGATAAATGGATGGATGGATGGATAATGGACAGATGTATATATAGGTAGATGAATGGATAGATGGATAAATGGATTGATGGATGGATAGGTAGAGGATAAATGGATGGATGAGTAGATAAATGGAAGGATAGATGATGAAAAGATGGATAGATAGGTAGATGAATGGATGGATGGATAAATGGACAGATGAATGGATAGGTGGAGGATGGATAGATGGATGGACGGACAGATGCACGAATAGATGCATGGGGTAGGGGTGGGAGGTGCATTAGAGGGGTGCATGGATAGAGGGATAGGAGGATAAAAGGGCCGGGAATTGGAAATTTAGGGCAGACTGATAGTTGCATGATGGATACACAATTGGAAGGCTCCATGGATGGCCACTGCTGGCTTGCTTCTCTCCCACTTTCAAGCGCCGCCTACCTTCAAAGTCCACTCGTCCATCCCCATTGAGGTCCACATCTCGGATAATTTCCTCTATGTCTCGGTGTCCCACCTGATGACCCAGGAGCTTCCTCATGGCCTCTCGCAGCTCACTGGTGCTTATTTCCCCATCACCGTTCGTGTCAAACTAGAGAGGGCAGGAAGGAAGGAGAGCTGGCCCCAACATGGCGACTGGCAGCAGCAGACCCAAAGTTGAGCTCCTTCTCAGTGTCACTGCCCTCCTTTACCAGAGACCCCTTTCTGTCCAAGCTCCCTCCCCTGATCTGGGACTTGGGGCTCAGGCTTCTTCTGAAGTAATTATCCTGCAGATAGGATTCCAACAGCCCCCTCACCCCCACACCTGCCTGCCTCTGCCCGTTACCTCTCGGAAAGCATCTCGCAGTTCCTTTACACCAATCATATCTGCTGTCTCTGCCAGGAGTTTAGGCCCCATTAGCTCCACGAAGTCATCAAAATCTACATGGCCACCCACTGGAGAAAGAGGAAAGGGCCAGGTCATCCCCGATCTCCCCATTCCCCATCTCCAACTAGGCAACTGATGAACGGGCAGTCCCTCCTTGAGCTACTCGTCAGACTGAGAAAAACATCGTAATAACAGCAGCCCTCCGTTCAGGTCTTCCTGTGAGCCAGTTATTGGGCTGTTTTATGTATGTTCCCTAATCTACTTTCTGGGCTCCATGCTTCCAATTCAGCCCTCATTTTACAGGTGAGGAAACCGTGGCTCAGAGGGGGTCAGTGGTTGGCCCCAGCTCGCAGAGCTGGAAAGAGGTGGATGCAGAATTTGAAGCCAGTCCTGTCTAACTGCAGAGGACTGCAAAGGTGAGACCGGAAGGGATGCAGGTGGCTGGGAGAGGGACTCACGGTTCATGTTGATCTGCTGGGACAGTTCGATGAGCTCCATCTCGGTGGGCATGTAGCCCATGGTGCGCATGCAGTTGCCCAGGTCCCGGCAGTTGATGTAGCCATCCTTGTCCTTGTCGAACTCTCTGAAGGCCTCTCGGAGCTCTGGGGAAGTGAGCACAGGTGGATGTGGTTGGGGGTGGGACCGCAGAGCCTCTGTGGGCAAAGGCAGCCCAAGGGCCCACCAGCGTGGAAAGAGGGGCCCAGGAGCTTTCCAGGACGCTAGGGCGTTTTTCTTGCCTCCTGTGCACACCTCCAGGAGCTGCTTTCACAGAAGATACCCCACGCTGCACCAGGCCCCATTCCCAGGGGGCCTCTCTTCCCATCAGCCTCCCCTCCCACACCTTCCTGGAGGGCTGGGCAGTCCTTTCCCACCGGGGGCCAAGTTTTACCTTCAATTTCCTCTGGTCGCAGGGATCTATCCTGAAACAAAAGAACATGTCCTATTAGCCGCAACAAGGGAACTGGAAGTCACAAAATATCTAACCTGGGGGCCATCCAAGTGGCAGCAGGCACTGGAAATGAGGTGACGGGAACGCAGCAGAGGTGTGCCTGGATCAGGACCTTGAGAGGAAAAGAAAGCCTCGCATCTCCCTTAGACATGGAGGCTCCTGGGCCCCTAACAGGAGATGCCCAAGGACCCACCAGCCCCACCAGCCTGGGCACAGAACCTCTGTGCCCCCAGCCCCTTGTTCCAGATACAAGAATGGGTCAGCAGGAGTCTGAGGCTGTAGTGAGCTATGATGGTGCCATTGCATTCTGTCAGCCTGGGCAACAGAGCGAGACCCTGTCTCAAAAAAAGAGAATGAGTCAGGAAACAAAGGTGGTCTGGTGGCAAAAACCTGCAAAGTAAACAGGGTCTGGGGAGGTCTCAACAGAGAGGAGAGAACACCACCCAGTGAAACAGGAAGAGCAGGGAACAGAGGCTGCAAGACAAGAGAAGAGGCGCTGGAGGGGAGAGAAAGTGGGGCCATCCTGAAGTAGGGGGAGGAGGGCAGGGAGGAGTCAGGAGGAGACATGGCAGCAGAATGGGGGCTGTGCCTGCTTCCTGGGCACTGCCCCACCTTCTCCAATTTGACCCCTGTCCCTATACATTGCCCTGTCACAGGACACCGCAGAGGACCCCAGGGCCACCGGTACTTCTGGCTGCAGCCAGGGTCCAAAAAGCACCCATCTCCAGCCTCAAGTGGTGCCCAGGTCTCCTGGGAATTGAGGCAACCCTGAGTCTAGGCATCAGAACAGATGGCAGCGATATCTCCAAAGAGCAGGCCTGGTTGGTGAGGTGCCAGTCGTCCCGGGCATGCCCAGGAGACAGACTGGCGTGAAATGGATACAGGTGCCCAGCTGGACCTGGTTAGTAGACTCCAAAAGTGGCCTTCAGCGTCCATCCTCCCTCCATGTTGCAGCTCTCTGCTTTTGGGCAGGGAGAACACAAGTTAGATGTGCCCATCCTGAAGAGGCTCGCACAGGTATGGGCATACCTCTCGTGAACACAGACACACAGGCATGCCACAGTGAGCGCGTGGCATCTCCACAGTACACACAGGCCGTTCCAGCCAACGGGGCCAGGGTGGGTAGAGATAGCCATTCCAAACTCACCCCAGGACAAAAGATGATGATGTCAGAAAATGTGCAGATCATCTAGAAAGGGAAGGGCTGCTGATTCACATCTCAGGGGACAACTGGGTGCACGGGACCGAGAGCTCAGAGGTAGCTCTGTGTGGCAGGACAGTGCTGAGAGTGTGTGAGCTTGGAGGGAGCAGGCTGCATGCTCCCAGCTCCGCCAGGATGGGGTAGGAGTCACCTGAAGGGAGGCATGTCTCTGAGATGACTGCATGGACATTCACCTAAAAAGCTCACCATGGGCCAGGCATGGTGGCCCACAGCTGCAATCCCAGCACTTTGCGAGGCCAAGGCGAGAGGATCACTTGAAGCCAGGAGTTCGAGACCAGCCTAGGCAACATAGTGTGACCTCATCTCTACAAAAAAAGAAACTTTTAAAAAATTAGCCAAGCATGGTGGTGCACGCCTGTAGTCCCAGATACTCGGGAGGCTGAGACAGGAGGTTTACTTGAGCCTGGGAGGTGGAGATTGCAGTGAGCCAATATTGCACCAATGTACTCCAGCCTGGGCAACAGAGTGAGACTCTGTCTCAAAAACAAAACAAAACAAAAAAAAACAAAAAAAAGGAAAGGTAGGTCAGAGCCATTCCAACACAACCCCATATGTTCCTAGACGTTCTTGAGTGACCCAAAAGGATGTTTTGTGCAATGGGTCATCCCAGCAGTCAGTGAAAGTGAGTGAGCAAGCACACATGTGTACACAGACATGCACACTCCCTAGGACCAGCTACTGAGACCTAATAAATCCTTTCCCACGCATCAGGCCTTAAGCAGCCTCCCACTTCTCCAGGGCCCAGTTCTGCAGGACTCGGGAGGAAAAGGCACTGCTGACCCCATGGCAGCCCCTTCTATTCTTCTGGTATGCCCAGAACCCAGGAGGCAGCAAATCCAGGTGGCCCTTCACGGGCTGTGCCCACCACCAGAGCTGGTCTGCTGAGCACTGAAGGCTGGTCCTTGGATCACACTCCCCATGCAGAGCAGTGGCGATGTGTGTTCTCTGCCCTGGAGTAGAGTCAGGGATGCCTGCTGATGTGGCAGGGACTCATCAAGTGCAGCAACTCAGGGTCAGGTGGGAATAGGGTGCGGGAACACTCCTTTCTCCCCAGTTCATGCAGTCGAGGAGAAGCTCTTGGGCTCTAGAGGCAGACAGCCTGAGTATGAAGCTCAGATCTACTTCCTCAGGCAGCTCACTCTGTTCTTTGAGCCACAGTCTCCTCATCTGCAAAATAGGTTAATACCAGTACTCACCTCACAGGGCCTTATCATGCATTCAGTGAGACAAGCTACGTCAAGTGTTTAGCATGTGGCCTTCAATAAATGCAACCTACAAATGTTTACATCTACACCACCCTCATTATTCCTATCCTCTCTTTATATATATTTTTTGAGACAGAGTCTTGCTCTGTCACCCAGACTGGAGTGCAATGGCATGCTCTTGGCTCACTGCAACCTCTGCCTCCTGGTTCAAGTGATTCTCCTGCCTCAGCCTTGTGAATAGCCAGGATTACAGGTGTGTGGCACCACGCCTGGAAAATTGTTGTATTTTTAGTAGAGACAGGGTTTCACCATGTTGGTCAGGCTGGTCTTGAACTCCTGACCTCATGATCCACCCACCTCAGCCTCCAAAATGCTAGGATTACAGGTGTGAGCCACTGCACCCAGCCCTCTCTTTGACTATTTAGCTACTTTTAAAAAGCTGTCCAATTCAGAAGCTGCTAGCCACATGTGGCTAGGTAAATTTGAGTTAGAATAACAGAAAACCCATAATTCAGTTCCTTAGTTGTACTAGCTACATTTCAAGTGGTCAATAGCTACCTGTGGCTAGTGGCTACTGTATCTGACAGCACGCAGTTTAGAATATTTCCATCGTTGTAGAAAGTTCTACTGGATAGTGCCAGTATATCTCATTAGGAGCACAAGAGGCTCTTGAGGCCTACTACCCAAGTGTGAATCCTACCTCTACCACTGACAAGCTGTTACCTTGAGCACGTGACCTCTGCAAGCCAGTTTCCTCATCTGCAAAATGGGGATGATAAAAGCACCCGCCTCTTAGGGTTGCTCTGAGGCTTAAATGAGGCAATCCGCCAGCACACTAGGCACAGCGCTCACCTAGTAAGTGCTCAAAACAATGTATCTGATAATATTATTATTATTATTTTGCTGGTGGATATGGACTCACAGCCATGAATGGAAATCTCTGGGGATTAGATTCACAAGTTGGGGGCGTGAGCTCTGTGTAGATCCCTTCTTCTTCCCAGCACCTCCTTGTGCCCTGTGAAGCCAAGTTCAGCAGTCTCCACCAGGCCAACTTACGTACAGGCTGCCTGTTCTCGGCGAAGCCCTTGCGCAGGAAAATGCAGGCAGGGCCCAGCAGGTTGTGCATGACGGCGCAGTTCTGGGCCAGCATCAGGAGCGGTCCCGAGAGCTCGGCATCCGCCGCCAGCCTCTCCTCGCTTGTCTGCACCACCATGTAGCTGGTCTGTTCCTCCTGGCGCATCTTCAGCCAGCACCAAGCAAACACAAAAGAGAGGCAGGGTGTCACCTCCCTGCCCAGCCTGGCTCCTGGTCCCAGGAAGGGCTTTCTGCACGAGGGGACTCTGGGAGTCAAGGAGCAGGTTTCTTTCTTCTTTCTGCAAGAGGGGACCCCGAGAGCCCTGAGCTTGCACAGGCACAGACATCAAATCAGTCCAACGGACGAAGTCTCCAGTCCCTGAAGGAAATGGTGGTTCCGGGGAGAGCTGAATGTGATGCCCTCTGTGTGGCACACACACACACACATGCACACACATGCACACATGGGCAAACACATCACACACGCACACACATGGGCGCATGCACACATGCATACATATGCACACATGCACACATACATGCACACACACACACTGGCACATCCATATGCACAGAATCACACACTCATGTGCATGAAGAGACAGGAGCAGAGGGAGGCTTCCATTCTAACCAATAGGAGGTGTTCACTCAGAGCCTCATGAAACAACATCCTTTCCCAAAATGCTCCCAGCATCTCAGTTCAATCAGTCTCCAGGGCTGTCATTCCTGCCGGTTCCCAAACGGGCTTGCCCTACCCCAGCCAGATCCCTGCTGGAAGGCTGTGAGGGCAGTTGGAGCCAGCAGTGCGGAGACCAAGCTCAGCTGGTCTGCCAGAACGGAGGTTGCAAATACAGGTGCCATTGCTGACACAAATGAAGCAGGCTGGGTGTGAGAGGTGGGGGCTGGGGCAAAGTGGAGATGGCGCCCCCATCCTTTTTTGTGTGTGAGACGGAGTCTCACTCTGTTGCCCAGGCTGGACTGCAGTGGCACTATCTCGGCTCACTGCAACCTCTGACTCCTGGATTCAAGCAATTCTCCTGTCTCAGCCTTCCAAATAGCTGGGATTAATTACAGGCGTCCACCACCACTTTTTTTTTTTTTTTTTTTGTATTTTCAGTAAAGATGGGGTTTCACCATGTTGGACAGGCTGGTCTCGAACTCCTGACCTCGGGTGATCCTCCTGCCTCAGGCTCCCAAAGTGCTGGGATTACAGACATGAACCACTGTGCCCGGCCTGAGATGGTGCCCCCTCTGAAGAGGTAGCACTACTTAACTCCAGCCCAGTGTAACCAGATCTGATTTAAAGCACCGGGTGGACCACACAAGGCACATCTGTAGGTAAGATTCGACCCAGTTTGTGATTTCAAGACTAGACACTCTCTGTCATCTGCCAGTTCTCCTTTTCCTCCCTCCCGCCTTCCCTGGCTTCCCGCCTGGCCCAGAGGGTTGGACCTCTAGAGGCTAAGGCAGGGCCTTCTCTGCTTACCGAATATAGCTGTGCTCCCAGGCCCTGACCAACCCATCCTCCTCCCTGAAGGTTCCCATGCAGCTATAAAAAGTCAGCACTGCCCGCAGACCTTCCCCTTAGGACATCCAGACACAACATTCATTTCTCCCCGGCCCCCCAGGATGCCCAGTGCCTCTCCAGAATCCAGCTCCTGCACTCTGCCTTCAGCCCAGAGCCTGCATACCTTCCTTCATTGTGGAGGGATCTGGCTAGAGTAGGACTTTCCCAAGGAGCGACAGGAGCTGAAACCCTAGGACTGTCTGTCTGAGAACTGCAGGTCTGCACAATTTAGCTATCCTTCCATCCTACTGCACTCTACTTGCAGCCAGATTCCTATAGGGCAAAGAAGGCCCTGCCTGGCTGGGCGCGGTGGCTCATGCCTGTAATCCCAGCACTTTGGGAGGCCAAGGCAAGTGGATCACAAGGTCAGGAGTTCAAGACCAGCCTGGCCAACATGGTGAAACCCTGTCTCTACTAAAAATGCAAAAATTAGCTGCCTGGAATCCTAGTTACTTGGGAGGCTGAGGCAAGAGAATTGCCTGAACCTGGGAGGTGGAGGTTGCAGTGAGCTAAGATCATGCCACTGCACTCCAGCCTGGGTGACAGAGCAAGATTCCATCTCAAAAAAAAAAAATAGAAAAGAAAAAGAAGGCCCTGCCTATGAGAACATCCTGGGGCAATCTGTCCTGTCCTTCCAGGCTGAGAAGCAGAACAACCTCCGGCCAACTTTTTCCTCTCCCCATACCCCCTCAGGGCTACAGACCAAGACTCCCAACTTTCCAGGCCTAAAGAGGGTGGTGCAGTATTCTGGTTCCTCAAAGGGGAAGCAGCTACTCAGGTCAGAGGTGAAGGAACTCAGTCCCAGGGTCAAGTTTGATGAGTGCAATAAATGTCCATTTTAGGTGATCTCAGAACCTGAGGGATGTCAGACAGACCAAAGGCCGCTTCTGGTTTAATATCCCAAAGAGGTATGATTCAGAGCCTCAGCTGCACTCACTCAGACTCCTGGGACCTAGACTAGAGCGAGGCAGAACAAGAGAGACCCTCCCATTTGGGAGAGTGGATCAAAGCATGCCTTAGATGACAGTGACTGGCCTAACCCCAGGGACCAGTCTCAGGAGATGTCTGCAGAGAGTCAGTGTTTTTGTTTCTGGCTGAATCTTCTGCACTTGGCTCAGAGACAGCATAACCCAGGAAGGTGGGGAGGCAGCAGGTAGCACAGAACTCTGAGAAGTAGGCTGGGCACCGTGGCTCACGCCTGCTATCCAGCACTTTGGGAGGCCGAGGTGGGTGGATCACCTGAGGTTGGGAGTTCGAGACCAGCCTGCCAACATGGTGAAACCCCATCTCTACTAAAAATACAAAAATTAGCTGGATGTGGTAGTGGGTGCCTGTAATCCCAGCTACTTGGGAGGCTGAGGCACGAGACTCACTGAACCCAGGAGGCAGAGGTTACAGTGAGCTGAGATTGCGCCACTGCACTCTAGCTTGGGTGACAGAGCAAAACTCTGTCAAAATAAATAAATAAATAAATAAACCTAAGAGGCAGTTTAACCTGCTGGCTTTGGGCTCAAACAGTCTTAGGGGCAAATTCTGGCTCTGCCACTTGCTTGCTGTGTGACATTGGGCAGGTCATTTCACCTCTCTGTGCTCCAGTTTCCTTCTCCATACCATGGGAGATGATCATGACTAATCACAGGATTCCTGTGACAACTAAATGAGTTATACACATAAAGTGCTCTGCATGGTGCCTAGGGCATGGCAAGAGGAGGTGAATAAATAGAGTTGCCATAGTGATGGCAATGATGGCGAGGATGATGGTGGTGGTAGTGATGTAATTTAAGAGATGCTGGGTGCCAGAAGGCATTTTCTTCTGGCTGCCGAGGAAGTGGGGGAGCATCTGCCAATCAGGAAAGAAATGAGAAGGATGGAGAGGAATTCGCTCCCATGAAGAATGGAGCAGTGGCAGCTGGGGAATTTCCACTGCATCTCTTGATCATAATACTGCCTGGCACCAAGTTGCCCCAGAGGCTGCAATTCTTCTCTGGCCAATGATGGCACCTGACAGCATGGTCCTGCCCAGCTCTGAGCCTGGTGCAGGCTGCCTCTCACCATTTCCAGTTCCCCAGATACTGCTCAGGAAGCCAAGTGGGCAGCAGCCCATGGACCGACAATTTCTCCTGGCACCCAGGCAATGCCCCCTAAGTGTGGCATGGCAACAGGAGGGGCAAGCGTGCCTCATGACCTAACAGCTTTCTAATAACACAAGCCGGCCAAGAGTATGCCCATCAAAGCTCCCTCTCGCTGAAGGTCTTCAAGGAGAAGCTGAATGAGGGAGTGCCTGGTGAGCGGGGAGGGGACTGATGCATTGAGCGGGAATTTGGACTAGATGACTTCTAAGGTCAGATCCAGAAATCTATGAGTAACACTTCTGACAGCAGAAGAAAGAGAGGGGCAGCCTCTCATAGAGGAAAAAATAAAAGTAAAGTGCCAGTTCTGATTTTACACAGACCAGGGTTTAAATCCCAGATCTGCTTCCTATCAACTGTGTAAACTTAGGAAGGCTCTATCTCTGAGTCCAGCTTCTTTCTCAACAAAACAGCCAAAAGAATTACATAGTGGAAAAGAGAAAATGAGATAACAAACATTAGGTATGTTGTAGATACTTAGAAAAAAAAGCAATTGTTAATACTATGATAGAAACATGAAATTGACTGCGGTAAGTTTTTTATCTCTTCTCTCTTACTCTATGAACTCAGAATCTCTCCTATTTTCTGTTTCTCCTCCATCCCTCTTCTCTAAAAACCCAGAGGGGAAAAATTATGATTATGATGACAATAATACTAACATTTATTAACTATGATATGCTGGGCACTGTGCATGGCACTTTATTTCATTTTCAGAATCACCTTCAGAGGTGCAGTATGCCCAATTGATGGATGAACAAGGGAATTGAGGAACAGAGAGGTTAAGTAAATTGTCTAAGGCCACATAGCCAGAAAGAGAAGACCTATATAGTCTGACTCTTAAGCACGCCATTGTGTAAGGGAAGATGGGTGGGACAGAAGGATAATTCTCATTCTTAAGTTCACTTCCTCAAGCTCGGACAGAACCTATCACGAGGGCTAATTCAGATCACTTTCTGCTTCTCTGAAACAGCGGAGGCCGCTTCCGATGCAGAAGATTCCCCTAAGACGATAACAGATTATGGGGGAGGCGTCCATGGAAGAAACAACAAGCCCTTGGAAGGATCCAAGGAACGCGGAGATTAAAGGAATTTGATGTGAGCAGCTTAGCCAAATGAGGAAAATGACAAGCAGAAAAGCCCAAATGTCCTAA
This sequence comes from Cacajao melanocephalus, assembly GCA_963573385.1. Classification (NCBI taxonomy): domain Eukaryota; kingdom Metazoa; phylum Chordata; class Mammalia; order Primates; family Pitheciidae; genus Cacajao; species Cacajao melanocephalus. The sequence goes on along the minus strand of CAUYLG010026529.1, from coordinate 108,982 downwards.
ATTGCAAGGCTGTTAAACTGACCCAGAAGAGAGGATGGGGCTGGGGACAGAGACACCTATAGCTCGCCCGAGGCCATAGGTAAGTCACCTAACCCCTCCCTCTGAATGTCAATCAAGTTCCTTGTCTGGAAAATGGAAGAATTGGAGGAAAACATCCCCATCATTCCTTCTTCCTTTAAATAATATCTATGAGTCTCTTCTATGGCCTGGCTACAGAGGGCTAGAAAAATAGGCAGAGCCCACTTAACCCAAAGCCCTACAGGTGCAAGCCCCACCTTGCATGAAAGACGCTTTCGAGATGATTATTTTCTTTCCAAAAGAAATTCTTGCAAAAAAAATAATCCAAGTGTGTGAGCAATAAAGCCACTAAAGAAAGTGACTTATATACACCCGCTGTTCAGCATATCTCCCGGGCAGCCTGCTTCTTAATGGAAAAACTCCTGGGCCCTAAAACCAGTCGGGTCCTATTTGAGATGCTCTGACTTAAGAATGATTGTGGCAGAAGAGGATATACTCTGTTTGGTTCCTTTCAGTAGCAATGGGATCTACTTCAAATCCACGATTCTGAAGGCTTTGAGGGCATCAGAGAGGGTCACAGACCCGCAAAGGATATGAGTGAGCTCCCGGCCTTGCTGCTGAGAAGGATCTTCAGATCCTGCCAGTTTTAAGGGATGTGGCCAGTCCCTTGAATGACAGGGGTGCCAGTCAAGTTCACTGACATCTTAAGGATCCACCCTTTTCATTTTACATCCCAGAAACCCCAAAGTTACACAGTTTCTTTCCTAAGCCTTGTGCAAATTCCCGAACACGGTTTCACCCCACCCCCATGCCCAAAGCTTGGGACATAGAACGGTAACTGGAGGATGTCTGGGGTAAGAGCAGGGAGGCAGCTCCGGACAGAAACCCTGGGAAAGGTAGCAAGCTCCAGCCACCCCTTCTGTGCCCAACCTCTGGGACAGATGGTGAGATACCCCCCAATCCCCAGTCCCAGATCTTGGGAACTCCAGAAACATACCTTCCTTGAGAGATTTCTCAGTGGAGACTTGACACAGTTGCCCATCCTAAGTTGAGGCAGCCCCTCTTTGGATCCCCGGGTCCATGAAGGAGGCTCCTGGGGGGCCGAGGGACCTCCGTCCCAGTCTCTGCCAACCCCAGCCTCCCTCCGTCTGTGCCGTTCTTCCTCCAGGACGGATGTGAGCCCTCTCTTGCGCGCGTGCTCTCTTACTCGTCTGCCTGCTCCTGCTCTGTGATTTTTTTTTTTTTTTTTTTTGGTAGATTGTGTGTTTGTGTGTGGGTTTAACTTTCTGGGCACTTTCTTAAGAAGCTGAAAGCAGAAGGGGAGAGTGCAGGGCACAGGGAAAATCACCTGGAGAGCTGATGGCAGAGAGCAGCCAAACTGGAGAAGGCTGCTGGATCATCTACATCAGATTAGCACTCAGTCTTCTCTCTGGTTCTCTCCCCTTCTCTTGGCCCCTCCTTTCTCCGCTGCCAAATCTGCAGGGAGATGGCCTCAGGGAGGGGGGCCCAGAATGGCAGCTGCGGCTGGGAATTAGGCCAGCAGGCCCAGAAAGGGAAGCTGGCTAGTTTGGATCCCCGAAGCCAGGGTGCCTGCCGCACAGCCCTCAGCCTTGTGTGTGTACACACACACACACACATGCGCATGCACACACGCACACACACACATGCGCACGCGCGCACACACACATGCATGCACAAGCACCCAGGGAGATACATGTCCCTTCCAAAGAGCAGTGAGCTGGACACGCACTCGCTGCCCCTGGCAATTCCAGCTGCATTGAGAGCTGTGGCTCCAGTCGAGGGCCTGGGAGGTCTTGTGACGTCTCCATCATGCTCCATTTTTCACACTTGCCTTGTCACTGAAATGGGACGAGGCTCGGGGGCTGGCAGTGCAGATGAGCCAACAGTCAGATCAGATCCTTCTGCTCTGTGTGCAATCTCTCCGACCCAAAGGAAACCAGGAGATGGCCCCGAGGGGAGCATGACAGAGGCAGCGCAGGCTCTCAGGGCATGAGCAAGGTCTCTTGAACCTCCTCCTCCTCCTCGCCCCGTCTCATCCGGAGCAAAGACCTCTCCCCCATTTCCTTGGGGTGCCAAGCAGAGAAGAAGCCCTTTCCAAAGCACTCTTCAAGGTCCCACAGCTGGAGCTTTTTAGGTGACTGGCTCTTCCTCATCCCTCCAGGGTCCGGCTTTGATATGAATTCATCTTATGCCTCAGAGGTCCCATTTGAGACCTCCAGCCCCAGCCCGATTCCCAGAGTGCAAGTGTCCCTGTTTTCTGCAACCAGATTTTCCCAGCAGGGGGCACCAGAGATAGCCTAGAAGCAGAACTCCTCCCTGGCCCCCAGGGCAGCCGATTCTTGCACTCGTAGCTCAGTTTTCAGCCCGGAGAGCCTCCTTTCCCAGGAACTTTTGTCCCGTTTGGGGCTGCTGCTCAGAACTCCTGTTAGGGAATATGGGTGGAGGCACTGCCCAGAGGGTGCTCACACCTAGGGAGCTGGGAAGGAGGTTTCTGGAGAACTCCTTGACATCCCCGGTGCTGCAACTGACAACCACGCAATGGTTTAATCAGGGGAGTTACTCAGCAGCCTTGTTTGGGCCAAACCTCTGGAGGGGGAGATGGAGGAGGAGGAGCCTGGGGGGCGGGTATTGATGACTAAAGAACAGAGAAGAGGGTGATGATGTATGTCTCATGGAAACAGCATGCAGGAAGCGAGCCCGGGCAGGGGTCTGGGTCAGTGGACTCCAATGAATGGAAAGGACTGGGAGGTCTGGGGTTGAGTATAGCTCTATCAGCTTCTTTTTCTTTTCTCTTTATTTTTTTTGATACAGAGTGTTGGTCTGTTGCCCAGGTTGGAGTGCAGTGGTGCAATCTCCGTCACTGCAACCTCTGCCTCCTGGGTTCAACCAATTCTCCTGCCTCAGCCTCCTGAGTAACTGGGATTACAGGTGCGCACCACGACGCCTGGCTAATTTTTGGTAAAGATGGGGTTTCGCTATGTTGGACAGGCTGCTCTTGAACTCCTGACCTCAGGTGATCTGCCTGCCTTGGCCTCCCAAAGTGCTGGGATTACAGGCATGAGCTGCTGCGCCTAGCACTGTCAGCTTCTGACTGGGTGGCTGCCTCCCATTCCTGAGCTTCAGTTTCCTCCACTGGAAAATGGGGCTTTCCCTAGTTTGTTTATATAGTATATATGGGAAAGTATGAGATACCGAATAGCTACTGGATCAGTAATTATTTAGATGGAAGAAGTATCACTTGTCCAATGTAGAAATGTCAGACGCCATGTTTGGCTCTGGAAAGGTTGCGGGGGGACTTCAGGGAGCTTATGTTCTAGCAGGTGGACAGGAGAGATTAGAGCTGGGAACACGGTTATTTGATTACATTTCAGATAAATGCTATGAAGGGAAAACGCAGAAATTCTGAGAATGTGAATGAGGAGACTCTGTCTGAGTCTAGGGGGATCAGGAGAGACTTGTAGGCAGAATCTAGAAAACAGACCATATGTAGGCTCCTTTGAAACAACAGTGCTCATTAGGGACCCCAGAGGAAATCTCAGGTTAAGGTCCAGGTGTGAATGGGTGGATATATATAAAGGCCAAAACAGCACGGTGTAGAGCAGAGATTCTCAATGCTGGCTGTAGACTGGCATAACTGGGGAGCTTCCCCAGAAATTCTGACTTAATTCTGTCTTCAATGGGCACTAGACATCGGGGTTGCTTAGTACTCCAGGTAATTCTAACATGCAGCCAGCATTGGGAATCACTGATCTAGAGGTTAAGAGCTTGGGGCCAGGGGCAGTGGCTCACACCTGTAATCTCAACACTTTGGGAGGCTGAGGTTGGGGGCATCACCTGAGGTCAGGAGTTCGAGGCCAGCCTGGCCAACATGGTGAAACCCCATCTCTTACTACAAAAAATACAAAATTAGCCAAGGGTAGTGGTGGATGTCTGCAGTCCCAGCTACTTGAGAGGCTGAGGCAGGAGAATCCCTTGAACCCGGGAGGCGGAGGTTGCAGTGAGCCGAGATTGCACCATTGCACTCCAGCCTGAGCAACAGAGCAAGACTTTATCTAAGAAAGGAAAAAGAGAAAAAAGCTTGGACTGCAGAGTCACGCTGACTTGGGTTCAAATCCTGGGCTGGGCACGGTGGCTCACACCTGTAATCCTTGGAGGCCAAGGTGGTAGGATCATTGAGCCCCGGAGTTTGAGAGCAGCCTAGACAACACAGTGAGACCCCGTCTCTATTTTAAAAAAAGAAAAAGAAAAATCTTGTCTGCTGCTTAGTAATCATGTGACCTAGAGGATATGTTAATCTTTCCCGGCTTCAGTTTCTTCATTTATAAAATAGGGATTCTAATAGCACCTCCCACAGGGCTCTTGTGAGGAGCTAATGAGATAATACATGCAAAGGGCTTGGCACTGTGCCAAGCATCTAGAACGCGCCCTCTTTTCCTGCCCAGTATTGGTCTTAAAGGGCCAAGTGTGCCATCCATTTGTTCTGCAGGGCATCCACTCAGTCGAATCTGGTGGCTCCTGCCCCCTGCAGGCCAGTCCGGGCATAGCACCCACTTGTCGACCTTGGGATATGCCTCTGTCCTTGCAAACAGGAGACAGCAGCCAGCAAAACCAGGACCCTATGGAAAAATCACATACTTTGAAGAAATCCCATCCTGCTTTGAGGGCAGGTGTAGGAGCTGATACTAGCTTGAGGTTTAAGGATAGCAAGAGATCCAGGGATTTCGATGTGCTTAAAAGCTTACTTAAGCTAACTTGAGCTGGGCAGGTAGGCAGGAGGGACAGATGGCTCAGCCCTCAGCAGGAAATTTTAAAAGGGCTGAACAGCTGGGTACGGTGGCTTATGCCTGTAATCTCAGAACTTCAAGAGGCTGAGGTGGGAGGATCATTTGAGGTCAGGAGTTCAAGACCTGCCTGGGCAATATAGCAAGACCCCATCTCTATTAAAAATTTTAAAATTAGCTAGGTGTGGTGGCTGTGCCTCTAGTCATAGATACTCAGGAAGTTGGGGCAGGAGGATCACTTGAGCTCAGGAGTTCAAGGCTACAGTGAGCTATGATTGCACCCTGCACTCCAGCCCGGGTAACGGAGCAAGACCTTGTCTCTTAAAAAAAACAAAAAACAAAAAAAAAAATGCTAAACAGTGGAGGCTTCCTGTAAGGAGTGAAGCATGCCCCCAACTCCCATCTCTATCCACTGTGGCAGCAGCCCGTGAGCCTCCAGAACCCCTACTTTAAGTGCTGGAATGGAATAATAGGATCAGAGGGATGAGAAGGATAAACTCATTGCTGATTATTCCTGATTAGGAGGGAGACTGGCCTTTGGCCCTGGTCAGTTCTATCACCAGCATTTGAACTTGGATGACAGCCCGGTGCTAAGACACTCAGGGAAAGCGGGACTGTAACGTGAGAGGTGCTTTGCAGATGCTTCTGACGAACAGGGAACACACTTATGTGACTTCCCACCAAAGCAGCACGGCACATACAGAACAGGCAGGTATTTTTGGAGACAGGCAGACCACAATTCTCAGCACAGTCCTGCCACCTACTTATTTACTTATTTTTAGAGACAGGGTCTCACTCTGTCACTCAGACTGGAGTACAGTGGTGCAATCATAGTTCACTGCAGCCTCAAACTCCTGGGCTGAAGTGATCCTCCTGACTTGGCCTCCCAAAGTGCTGGGATTACAGGTGTAAGACACTACACCCGGCCCTGCCATGTATTTACTATGTGACCTTTGGACAAGTCACTTCCTCTCTCTAGAGGCTTACTCATTTCTTTTCTTTCTTTCTTTTTTTTTTTTTTTCAGACAGAGTCTCACTGTCATCCAGACTGGAGTACAGTGGCATGATCTCAGCTCACTGCAACCTCCACCTCCTGGGTTCAAGCAATTCTCGTGCCTCAGCCTCCCAAGTAGCTGGGATTATAGGTGCGCACCACCACACCCAGCTAATTTTTGTATTTTTAGTAGAGACAGGGCTCACTACGTTGGCCAGGGTGGTCTCAAACTCCTGATCTCAAATGATCCACCCGCCTTGGCCTCCCAAAGTGCTGGGATTATAGACATGAGCCACTGCACCTGGCCAAGCTTTCCTCATTTCTAAAATTGCGGGGTATGGGGTGAAGATGCTGACCTTCACAGGTAGCTGTGACGGTAAGAAGAAGATACTTTGTCCACTGTGCAGTGGGCTCTAGACTGATGGCTCGAGTGCCATTGTTGTCTCTCAAAAACAGCTAGAGGCAAAGGCCGACCTCCTGGAGGACTCTCACTGAACTGACTCCAAGCCATTCCTATCTCCTGTGACTGATGTTAACCACAAGCTGACCTCACTTTCCCTCTCCCCAGGCCCCAGAGAAAGGCAATAGGGGCTCCAAGCCCTCTCAGAGAGAAAGAGGGAGACACTTGACTGGACTAAGAGTGAGGAATAGACACAGCCCTATTCCTAGGAACATAGACTTAGTGCAATTAAATCCATGACCCAAACCACCATGGACTCTCCCCATCTAAACCACAGGAACTGGTCAGGTGTGGTAGCTCATGTCTGCAACCCCGGCGCTTTGGGAGGCTGAGGCGGGAGGATGACTTGAGGTCAGGAGTTCCAGACCAGACTGGCCAACATGGTGAAACCCCATCTCTACTAAAAATATAAAAATTAGCCAGGTGTGGTGGTAGACACCTGTAATTCCAGCTATTTGAGAGGCTGAGGCATGTGAATGGCTTGAATCTTGGAGGCTGAGGTTGGAGTGAGCTGAGATCATGCCACTACACTCCAGCCTGGGTGACAGAGTAAGACTCTGTCTCAAAATAAACAAACAAACCACAGAAACTAAGGAAACCCCTAAGTCCAGAGGCTAGGTGATACCATTCATTCATTCATTCATTCATTCATTAAATACTGTGATCTTGCTAGTGCAGAGCAGTATGGGAACAGGGATACCCTATCCATATTGGAAGACATGTTTCCATAGCTGGAAACATGGGAAGGATGGGACAGAGCTGTGGGTTTTATCCACATTTGCCTTCTGCACAAGGCATGTTGCTTCTCAAGCTCAGGGTAAAGAGCAGAAAGCCTGTTTCTTAAAATAGTCTTCTAATACCCAAAGCTTCACGTCATCATTCCTCTGCTGAGTTAATTTCTGACATCACATCTTCTCTAGGCAGCTGAGTGGCATGTCCTTAGCTGGCCACAAAGAGGGAGTAGGAAAGATCCTTTGACATTCAGCTCCTTCCCTTAATAGCCGTCCTCACCTGGCTCAGAGTCAGCTTTCAAAGTACCTTACATATGCCCTCATTCAATTACTCTATTAATAACAGCAATAACATTAATGAAGGCTGCCCTTTATCCAGCACCCACTATGAGCCAGGCATTTGATATCCTTAATCTTGTGTAAGCCTCGTAATAACTGCAAAGCAGTTTTTGTCAATCTCCTTTCTGGGTGAAGAAACCAAGACCAGAGAGAGAAAATAACATGCCCAAGGTCACGGAGATTGAAAATGACAGAGCCAGGATTAGAACTTGCATCTCTGCTATCTCCCAAGCCACCATTCCACGCCTTAGCCTCAAAACCCTGTGGCCTCCAATCATATGCAATAAGGTTGCTCTATGAGGTCACAGGAGAATCTTCATCCCTGTTTCCTTTAAGGTAAGAATTCATCTTGGTGCTTTCAGAGTCAGTCTGAACCCTGGCTCTCTGAGACTCTCTTAGAAATGAAAAGGAAGAAGACCTTGGTAGTTAATCAACAATAACCACAACAAGAATAAAAACTAACACTGATAGAGTTAGCACGGGCTCTGAGCCAGACCTGGGCCAAGCTCTCTCTATCTCTCCATATCTCATTTAATCTCCCAAATGCCCTGATGATTCCTATATTGCAGGTGAAGAAATAGAACTCGTCCAGGCATGGTGGCTCATGCCTGTCATCTCAGCACTTTGGGAGGCTGAGGCAGGTAGATCACTTGAGCCCAGGAGTTCCAGACTGCCTGGACAACATAGCGAGACCCTGTCTCTATTACAAAAAATATTTTTTTTTAAAGAGAAATAGACTTAATGAGGTTAAACAATTCAACTAAAAACAAATGGAATTTCGGGAGACATGAAAAATATACTTGCCCAGGGCTATATTTTGTCCTAAGCAGATCTTAACTAAAAGTTTCTGTATTCAGAACCCCATCTGCCTTCTCTTGGTTCTGACCCTGTCTCTGAGGACAGAAATCTCAATATGGAGAAAAGAGAAGAAAAGATGAATTCCTCTCTGTCACAGGAGACTGGAGGCTCTGACACAAAAGTCTCAGCCTGGGTTTGTTATTCTTGTTGCTCATGTAGATGACTTAGTGGTGTCAGATGGGAGCCCAAACGGAATATTCTGGGCTTTAAAGTAAAAGCCCGCAGCTCTGAGAAGCAAGAGTTTCCAGAGGGAGGTAGTAAATATTTGATGAGAACTTCTAGCTCGTCCTGACTTAGGTGACCCTGGTGACATTTCAGAACACTGGGGGCTGGAGAATTCATTTAACGACTGAGAAATGAGGAGAAACAAAAGCATGTAGCTGCAATGCTCAGAGCTCAGAAAGGGCTCATGTAGGCAAATTCTGCAAGACAGGAAAGAAAGGGCTTTTTTTTTTTTTTTGAGCTGAGTCAGATCAGCAGCAAACTGAGTAACCAGAAAGTGTATGCTTCTAGGCCAATGATCTGCCCTTCCAAACTGTTAGGCACAGCCAGGGCCCTGGCTATCTGGTTCACTGTTGTCTTCCTGATGTCTAGCAAATGTCTGAACAAACCAACCACAGGAACTAAAGAAACCTCTGAAGGTCTCCTTAATAAGTGCTCAAGAAATATTTGAGAAATGAATGAATTGGCATCACCCATTCAACAACACAGCGTTCCTGCTGCCACCCAGCCCCGACCACTGGTGCCCTGACAGCCTACACCTCCTCACTAACACAAACCACTGCAGTGAACTCCCCTGACACATTGCCTCACTAACTGTCACAGCTCTGCATCCAAATCTCTACTCCAGAGAACTGTTTCCAGCTAACTTGGCTAACGAGGGCTCCCTGCAGGAACAAAGGCACACACCGCTGCCCTATGGCCCCACCACAGCAGCCCCACACAACCCAAATCGATGTGTGGTTGCCTTCATGTCAGACCTCCACCAGCAACAGCCACTGCAGAGTAGTATTTTGAAAAGAGATGTGCAGATCTGAAGCAAAACACACAGGGCCTCCTTGGAATCCCGATCCGGTGTGGCAAGCCAGGAGCTCGAAACCGCTTCTTTATGCTAGATCTTAGCACAGAAAGGCACAGGCCCCCGTTTCCCTATAAACCACGCAAACACTCTAATCAGACCTCTGCATGACACCTCTCCGCGGCTGCCACAGAACTGTCTCAAAGCTGTGCCAATGAGTTTGACTTGATTACAGACTCTGAACTAGGAGAAAGCCTGGCTTTCCTCCTTTCTGCGAGCCTACCTCCCCAGTGCACAGCCCCAAGCTATAGACCTGGATTGTGACTATGGAGCAGCTTTTAAAGGGCAGGTGTCCAGGTGCCTGGGACTCTTTAGGGAGAGCCCTGGGGGAACCGCTGATGACCTCTTCATGGCCTTTCTGACCCTTCCAATGGCATCCCTGGAGTGACAGCTTCCTTAAACCACTCCAAAGTTTCAGTGTGAGCCACAGCTCTGCTCGTCCCTCCATGCCTCCCCAGACACCTCTTCTCTTTCCTCATATTTTTGAATCTCCTAACTTTTCCCAGGCCTTCAGGGACATGATAGGCAGTGGCTAGCGTCCCTCACCCTAAGTAATTCTGTGTTCTCTGAGGACCTCTCTCTTGACCCCCCATACTCCAAACCGCTTGCTCTCCTGAGTCGCACCCTGGAGGTACCGGCCAGAGGCCAGAGGAGTGGGTTTGGCGCCACCTGCTCGGAGCGCCCCTCCTCGACCCCCGCGAATCTCCAGGAGGGTCGTAGAGGTCGCTCCCTTCCAGGACAGGCGGGTTCCGGCAGGTGTGAGAGAGGCTAGGCGGGGGCGCCTCGCCCCAAGAGGCCGGGAGCGTGGACAGCGCACGGGGTGCTGAACCAGGCACAGGAGGAGGAGTGCCGGCAAGGGCGCTGGCCCCGGGAGGACGAGGTGAGCCGAGGTGTGACCCGTGGGGGCCACGGGCCGCTGGAGGAGGCTGTGGACGCGCAGCCACGGCCAGCAGGGTCCCGAGCGCCTTTCCCCAGAGCGCTGGCGGGAGGCGCGGCCCTTACCTGGCCGAAGGCGGAGCTGAGCATGGGGTGCAGCCGGTGGAGGAATGGGTCCGCCTCGGACGCAGCGGCTGGAACGGAGTCCCCGCGGCCCGGGGCTCGCAGAGAGCCCCGGAGGCCAAGCGCCGGGGACAGTCCCCGTTCCTCCCCATCCCGCCCGCGGGGCAGCGGCGACGACGGCGAAGGTCGGGACGCCGCGGCCGGCAGCGCCTCCCGGGGCCTGCAGTGCGCCTGGGGGAGCCCACGCTGGCTCCCCCGTGCCCCCTCCTCTCGCGGCGCCGGCCGGCACAGGGGCCTCCGCGAACTGGGGTCCCCGGACGACTGCGGCGTCCCCGGGCAGGAGCCGGGCAGCCGGCGGCTGGGCAGCCCCGGGTCCCGAGCAGGGCCGTGGCGTGGAGCACGGCTGCCCCCGCTCGCCGCCGCCGCCGCCTTCAGCAGCGACGTCTTGGACTCGCTTTTGGCGATGTGCGAGCTCATCACGGCGGGGCCCGCGCTCGCATGGCCCGGCGGGGGCGGCACAGTGCGGCGCGGCGCGGGGCCCCTGGCGGGCAGAGAACTGGGTGCCCGGCGGGAGCCGAGCCCGAGGACGCGCTGGAGGCGGGCGCCGTCCCCCGGCCGCTTAAATGCGGCCCCGTCGCCGCCGCCCATGTGACAGCGCAGCCTCTACGCCCGGAGCCCGGAGCTCCCGGCGGCTGGCGGTGGAGATCTGGGGGCGCTGCCGGCTGTCCCCGGAGAGCCCACCCCCGGCTCCCCGGCGGCCCAGGTACCGCTGCGCCCCGCCCCTTGCCCCGCCCCGCCTTGGGGGAGCCCCGCTTCCAGGCGGCCCCTGGTGGCGAAGGGGACGCAGCAGCGCGGTGCGGGAGCGCGAGGGAAGGGGCTTGGCAATGGGCCCCAAAGAGGCCGAGACCCCGGGAGCGCCGGCAGCGCTCTTTATCACGCCTGGAGGAGGCTCCTGCCGAGCCCCGGAACCGCCCGAGCCTCCAGAAGTGCGGGCGGGGTGCAATCCCCAGGGGGTACAACTTTGGCAATGAGGACGAGAGAGGGCCGGGGAGAACTGGAGACCCGAGGAGCACGAAGGCACTCTATAACACCACTGCCTACAAACGCAGGGGCCGGAATGCTATGCAGGACACTGCCGGGAGGAAAGGCTTCATCCACTCCGTGGGAGGCTGCCTCCACCCCCAGTACCGTGCGGGGGACTAGGACGACCCTGGTAAGTCAGCCGCAGGATATCAGTTCTCAGAATAGAAGAGAAGCCAGGTCTGGACAGCACCTGATGATGGTCAAGTCTCAGGTAGGACCCATTTGCTGCCCCTGCAGCTCTTGTCCCCTCTTTCACCCTCGTGCCTTTCTAAATGCTAGAGAAATTTCTGCACTTGGTGCGCAGCCAGGGAGCCTCCCAGGTCTGAGCTGAATCTCAAATCCCAGCTCTGCCACCTACCATCTGGGTAACTTGGGCAGGTGTCATCAACCTCTCTGAGCCTTGTTCTCGTCTGTAAAATGCAGATGATAAGCATAACTAATTTCTTGGTAACAGCAGACGATACCATGTACACAAAAGGCCTAGCCCAGTGCTTGGACAGGGCACCATCCAGTTAAGCCAGTTCCTTTCCCTCTGTGCCTCATGAGGCCCCATCTACCACTCTGCTTTAGTATCCAGTATTTAAGATCTGCCGGGGACTGGAGGGGTTCTCCCAGGCTCTCCCTGTTCTGGTCCCTGGCCCCAGTGCCATCCACAGTCTGGTCACTTCTCGGCCTCATTAAAAGGATACATGAGGCCAGGCGAAGTGGCTGATGCCTGTAATCCCAACACTTTGGAAGGCCGAGGCCGGCGAATCACTTGAGGTTTGGAGTTTGAGACCAGCCTGGCCAACTTGGTGAAACCCCAACTCTACTAAAAATACAAAAATTAGCCAGGCATGGTGGCAGGCGCCTGTAATCCCAGCTACTCGGAGGTATGAGAATCACTTGAACCCAGGAAGTAGAAGTTGCAGTGAGCCAGGATTGGGTCACTACACTCCAGCCTGGGCACTGAGAGACAGAGTGAGACCCTCTGGCAAAAAAAAAAAAAAAAAAAAGAAGAAGAAGAAGGATACACAAACAGATTGCCAATATTACACTTCACTCATGCCAGGGGTTCATCCTTCTCTGCACTGTCTGCTTCTTTACTTACCCATAGGCAAGGAATTAAGGAAAATGGGATGGGCTGGGAAAGCAACTATCCAGAGGCTAAAGTGAACTAGGAAAGTGGCAAATTGTTCCCCAGATCAACTACTGTTAAGGGACTGAATTGCCTATCAAAGCCACTCGGGTTCCTAAAGCCCAACTCCCAAAGCAGGCCGGGGCGCTGCAGCCCTGAAGGCTCATTGCAGGGTGCTCTGGGATATGCAGGGTGTAATGAGTTCGAGGTCAGTCAATGTCTTACCTGTTCCAGCCCTCAGAATAATCAGTGTTTGGCAGGATTAAAAACAAAGGCACATTCAATATAAATGACAGGAGATAAAGAATTTATCAGAATCCCTCAGGAGCAGATGAGAAGCAAAGGACTGCTGAGTATTCTAAATCCCTGCTGTGCCACTCTTGGTAACCTTTCTGAAATGCCCTAAATGTTTTTGGGCAAGACCTTGGTCACCAACTAGTTTCTGAAAAACTGAAGAATCTGAGTATGTTACCTGTGATTCCTGGAGTAAATAAATAAAAATGATGGCATGAAGCAAATGGACAAAACACCTGCACTCATATCCCAGATAATCCTGGATGTATGCCAGGATTCCATTTCATTTGTAAAATGTATTAATTTGGTCACTTATTTAACAACTATGTATACAACCAGGCACTGCATTAGGCATCTTGGATACAAAGATTGATCCATTCGTTCAACAAATAATTGAGTGCCTGTTATCTGTCAAGCACTGTTCTAGGTGCCAGGGATATGGTAGCCAACAAAATGGTCTCTATCCTCAGCGACAAATAAACAAATACATAAATGCATGGAAAAGTAATGGTGACAAACTGGTGCTCAAGAAAGGTGCCAGAAGGCGCCTGTTTTGTGCCATAAGGAGAAATGAAGCAGGTAAGAGATTAGGGCTTAATGGAGGGTGCTATTGTATTTATTTATTTTTACACAGAGACAGGGTCTCACTATATTGGCCAGGTTGGTCTTGAACTCCTGACCTCAAGCAATCCTCCCACCTCGGCCTCCTAAAATGTTGGGATTACAGGCATGAGCCACTGTGCCCAGCTGAAGATGCTCCTTTAGATAGTGATTAGGGAAGGCCTCTCTGCAGAGGGAACATCTGAGTAGAAACTAAAATGAAGTAAAGGATCAAGTCATGTATACATCTGGGAGAAGAGCTTTCCTGGCAGAGGGGAGGCTTTTCAAATGTACTGAGGAGGGAATAGCTTGGCATGTTCCAGGAGAAGCAGCAAAAAAGGAGGCTGGAGTGAGTGAGGGGAAAGTAGGAGAGATGAAACTGGAGAGGAAGGCAGGGGCCAAAAAAGTCAAGGCTTTGGGTTTCCTCTAAGTGTGAAGGGAAGCCACTGCTGGCATATTGCAGCAGTGGGGTGACATTATCAAAGCATCATTGCGGCCAGACACAATGGCTCATGCCTGTAACCCCAGCACTTGGGGAGCCCAAGGTGGAAGGATTGCCTGATGCCAAGAGTTCAAGACTAGCCTAGGTAACATGGTGCAACCCCTTTGAGTTTGCACTCTACCGAAGAAATATATACAAAAATTAGCAGGTCTTGCTGGCATGAACCTGTAGGCTCAGCTACTTGGGAAACTGCGGTGGGAAGATGGCTTGGGCCCGGGAGGCAGAGGTTGCAGTGAGCCAAGATCGCACCACTGCACTCCAGCCTGGGCAAAAGAGCCAGACCCTGTCTCAAAAAAAAAAAAAAAAAGGGCAAGGGGTCAGGCGAGACAACCAACTAAACTATAATGGGAAACGTGCAATAAGGGGATTATGAGCTAAGTTATATGGGAGAATCCTAAGGGGAGTTAGAGAAAGCATTAGAGCATGTAACATTTGAGCTGCTTTTTGAGGAATAAGTGAAATTCCACTAGATGAATCAGGAGGGCCAAAGGAAGGTCATGCCAGCCAGGGGGAACAGATTAAGTCAGGGTTGGGAGTGTGAACCTGCATGCTGTGTGTGGGAATCATTTGACGACTGAGCGGGGAGGGAGAATGAGGGCTGAGAAATGGGCCTGAAAAGGTGGATTGGAACTACATCATGAAAGATCTTGAGTGTGACATTCAGCAGTTTGTACTTTATTTTATTGCAATGGAAAATCCTTGAAGGTTTTGTGAGTTTGTGTAGGATGGAAGCAGAACTGTGTTTTTGAAGTGATGCATCAAAATGCAATGCAAAATGCAAGCAGAATTGTGTGTCTGTGTGTGTGTGTGTGTGTGTGTGTGTTTCGAGATGAAGTCTTGCTCTGTCACCTGGGCTGCAATGCAGTGGTACAGTCTTGGCTCACTGCAACCTCTGCCTCCTGGGTTCAAGCGATTCTCTTGCCTCACCCTCCCCAATAGCTGGGATTATAGGCACCTGCTACTACACCTGGCTAATTTTTTTGTATCTTTAGTAGAGACAGGGTTTCACCATGGTGGCCAGGCTGGTCTCAAACTCCTGACCTCAAGTGATCTGCCCACCTCAGTCTCCCAAAATACTGGGATTACAGGCATGAGCCACTGTGCCCGGTCCAGAACTGTGTTTTGAAATGATACTTCAAAAATGCAATGCAAAACACACATTGTCAGGCGGGCTGGGAGGAGACTAAAGGCAAGATCAATGAGGTTCGTTCACTTAACAGAAATTACTGAGTGCCCGCCAAGGGCTAGGCCTCAGGAATAGAATAGTAAATAAGTGAATGTCATACCTTTCTTCATGGATTTTAAGTCTGGTGGGGAGGTCATGAAGACTAATTTCAGAGGCTGGGTCAGATCCTGGAATATTCCAGAAATGTCCTCATTAAGACACGGAAAATCCTGGATGTGAAAATGAGAATGGCTTGCCTCACTGATTGTGAGATGCAGTGGAAATGCAGTTGCTTCAAAGTATCCTTCCACGTCAAAACAATTTTAAAAGATTCCTTTTGGATTGTACATACCTTTACAGCTTTAGAAGCACTATCATGGCCGGGCATGGTGGCTTGAGCCTGTAATCCCAGCACTTTGGGATGCAAAGGTGGGAGGATACCTGAGGTCAGGAGTTTGAGACCAGCCTGGCCACCATGGTGAAACCCTGTCTCTACTAAAAATACAAAAATTAGCCAGGCATGGTGGAGGATGCCTGTAATCCCAGCTACTCAGGAGGCTGAGGCAGGAAAATCACTTCAACCTGGGAGGCAGAGGTTGCAGTGAGCCGAGATTGTGCCTGGGCAAAACTCCATCTCAAAAAAAAAAAAAAGCACTTTCACATAAAGCCCCTCATTTGCCTTTAGGTGCTACACAAATTGTAATTATTAAATAATTACATATTGTTATATTATTTGACTGTATAACCATTGGTGAAAATTCAGCAGAAAAAGAGCTGTTTTGCAGCACTGGAAAGACATCTCAGTATACAAGCATAGTTAAATAGAAAAAGTGGGTCTGGGAGGACTCCATCAGTGTGGAGAGAACAATGTGTTTAGCTGTCTTTATGCCTCATTTCTAAGAGAATCCATCCAGAAAGAGTAAGGCAGGGTTAAAAGCAAAACTCCTAACAGGTACACGGATCTCTCATTTAACAGATCTCAGTTTGATGATGCTATGTCCCTGTAGCGAACTCCTTCAAAAACTGTTGTTTCCTCACCAAGACTGTATGTCAGTTTACAGTCTTGAAAAGGTTGTGGAGCATTTTACACGGTGGTGCTTGAATTAATTCCATGTGACATTCCTTGTCTAGCTTGTTCCTTTTTGCTATTGTCAGAATCAAATTCTGCACTTAATCTCCCTTGTTTTCAGATGACAAAATCTCTGTTAGGTTTCAGAAAGCTGGGATTACAAAATGTTCTTAAGGTTTTAAGTCCTCTGTGTGATTGGGAAACTCAGGAAAGGATTGGATGAGAATTTGGAGGGTAGGGGAAACAGTCAGTGGACTACACAGCGGATTCTTCTCCAATAATCTGCCCTTGGACGCAAATGTTCATCATTTGAGAGGATGCCAAGATTTTGACAGGGTCTCGCTCAGTTGCCCAGGCTGGAGTGCAGTGGCGCCAGCATAGCTCACTGGAGACTTGATCTCCCAGGCTCAAGCAATCCTCCCACCTCAGCCTCCCAAACAGCTGGGACTACAGGCGCATGCCACCATGCCCACCTAATTTTTTTTATTTGTAGTAGAGATGAGGTCTCATTCAGTTGCCCAGATTGGTCTCAAACTCCTAAGCTCAAGCAATCCTCCTTCCTTGGCCTCCGAAAGTGCTGGAATTACAGGTGTGACCCATTGCACCCAGCCTCCAAGGTTTTAAAAATAAAAGTGAAAAGGGGTATAGTTACAAGAATATATGCCTGGGGCTGGGCACAGTGGCTTATCCCTGTAATCCTAGCACTTTGAGAGGCCGAGGCAAGTGCATCACTTGAGGTCAGGAGTTCAAGACCAGCCTGGCCAACATGTTGAAACCCCGGCTCTACTAAATATACAAAAATTAGCCAGGTGTGGTGGCACATGCCTGTAGTTCCAGCTACTTGGGAGAGTGAGTCAGGAGAATCACTTGAACCCAGGAGGCAGAGGTTGCAGTGAGTGGAAATTGTGCCACTGCACTCCAGCCTGGGTAATAGAGCAAGACTCAGTCTCAAAAAAAAAGTCTGAGTCAAAACTGAACCATACACTTAAGAATGTACATCTCACTGCATATAGATAATAATCCAATAAAAAGAAATATCAAACCATCAGGACAAATAGAGCAAAAATAATTAATACTGACAAGTACAATGGTCGACTGAACCATCATAGGGGCACGAATTATGATTTTGATGACTGAATTCACTTGGTTACTGAGGCAAAGAAGGGAATGAGCATTGATGAAGGAAATCCTATCACTTACAGATGACTTATTAGTCAGAAGTTACCATCTTTTAAAAACAGCACACTTGGGGCTGGGTGCAGTGGCTCATGCCTGTAATCCCAGCACTTTGGGAGGCTGAGCCGGGTGGATCACCTGAGGTTGGGAGTTCAAGACCAGCCTGTCCAACATGGAGAAACCCCATCTCTAATAAAAATAAAAAAATTAGCTGGGAAATGAGTCACATTCATGTAGTCCCAGCTACTTGGGAGGCTGAGGCAGTAGAATTACTTGAACCCAGGAAGCGGAGGTTGCGGTGAGCCGAGATCGCACCATTGCACTCCAGCCTGGGTAATAAGAGCGAAATTCCATCTCAAAAAAAAAAAAAAAAAAAAAGCTAATGGTACTTCTTTGGCTTTCCAAAGAATTAAAGTAAAATTCAAAATATTTCAGAAGAGAATAAGATTCACACTTTTCTAGGTATTTCATTACAAGAATTTGGCTTGGGATGGAACTGTAGGGAAAAGGCGTTAATGGATAGATGATGAAATGGGACAGAGTTTAGGGACAGAAGTAGAGTATCAGTGATTGAATGGATACAAAATGGTTTCTGGCATTTACCGACCCCTCTTCCACTTGCTCCTTCTCCTTCTGCTGCTCCTCCTTTTCCTCCTTCACCCCACTCTTTCATTAAACATGTTACCCATTTTTTACCATGGGAGAATTAGAGATGATATATATAAAGTTGTCCTTGACTGCGTTGGGAAAGGATGTTCAATTTGAAGCAGAAAGGAAGGGCCTACTTGGGGCTGCAGTATCTCTTCGGTTGAAAGCATTATTTCCAGTTCTTTACATGCATCAAGGGCGGGGTGTAGATTGCAGATACATGAACTGTAAATGATCTGCATTCAACATACAAGTCCACAATACTGTTCCTGTGGACCTGTGATCAGAAGAAACAGAAATTGGCTTGGGCACAGCAGGAGACACAGCAGGCAAAGGTATCAGTGAGCTGTTTCAATTGTGAAAAAAATTTCAAGAGAGGAAAGTCACCTAGTAATCATTATCAGACTTTGATTTTCTTAAGTCCGTCCTTTACTTCTGTGATTATAAATTGAGGGAAAATTACAAATGATCTCCGTTAATTTTATCCTGGGGTATTTAACATCTGTAAATGCTATCTGTATCACCTAATAGACTTAATTTTGATCCAAATTAGTATTGTTTATTAAATTGAATTTTTATTCTTAAAAATTATTCTCTGTGTATGATGCCTGTCTATATGTAAGGCATAAAGAATAACTTCAGCTAACCAGCACCCATGATTAATTACCATTGCCCTTCTCTACCCATGACCATGAAGCAGGAAAAGATTTTTTTAACTTTTTATTTTTTGGCTTTTGCTTTATCACTTCCCCTTTCTACTTCAAGCATCTATCCTAACCTCATTTCTAGTTGTTACTGGATATTTGCACTTTAATAGAAAAGTGCTGCCAGTAAAAAGCCTTTAAGGTCCAACTAAATGAATCTTTCTTAGTGGACGTTTAGATGGAAATGGGGCCCTATGGGAGAGACATTTTCCAGAGAAGAGCAGTGATCCATCTGTGCTGCTGGCATTGCAGCTGTATCATGGACTTCTGAGGAGTAGCTCTAACACAGGGTCTCCACTTGTGCAAACTATTTTTGAGGCTCTTTGACCCAGCATCCCCCTAGAGCTACTGTAATATCCTTCTTCATCTCTTCACAGTCAAATTTCTTAAAGAGGTCAGCCTGTATCGACTCTTCCTTACCTCTTATTCAACCTCTCTTCACTGTTAGCGGCTTTTCCCCTCATCACTTCACTGAAACTGCATTGGGAAACATTAGTCATTGCTAAATTGACTGGTATTTTGTCCTTACTTTATGATCTCTGGGGAATTTGACGCCAAGTCCACTCCCTGGTTCTTAAAATCCCCTCCTCCTTTGATTTTTTTCAAGGCAATGTACTCTCCTGCTTCTTCCACCTCTCAATACCTGGAGTAACTGAAAAGTGGAGCTGTGCTGGGAACACAATGTCCACCACAGCCCTCATTCTTCCATATGGACAATTGAGTTTTCTTAATTATTTTATCGAATACTGTACTATACAAACACATCTTCAAGCCTTCTTCTGACCTCCTTGCTGATCTCAGCCCTTTTAAATAGGAATTTGGGAGCCACTGCTACCCCAGACATTGCCTCCTCTTCATATTCTCCTTCTGAATCCTCTTCTACATATACCTACAATGTTAATATTCTCTAAAGTTTGTCTTTAACTGTCTTCCTTTTCCTCTTTATTTTTCTCCTCCTGATCTTATCAAAGCCCAGGCCCTGAACTATCGGGTCTGTGCCAAAGATCCCAAATTCCTATCTCTATCCTAGTCTTACCCCTCATCCATTACCCCCAGATCTGAATATCCAACTATTATACCTAGCCAACATCTCTGTTCTGCCTGTTGTGGAATGCCTTATTTTCAACAGTCTACCCTCCACCCAGTCTCCCAAATTAGTAGTCACCCTTGACTGTACCTCCCTCAGTTCCATCCTTCACTGAGTCACAAAGACTTGCAAAGTTCTTCTTAATAGCTGCCAAATCCATCCTTTCATCTTAATTTTCTTGCTACTGCTTTGGAGTGAGCTTTTATCTGAGCTATAGCAGTAAATACTGTTCTTTCTTTTACTAATCTAAATCTCTATAATTGTATAGTCTGCACAAAGATGTGCTCCTTTCTAAAATGTTAATCGATTATGTAAGTGTCTGTATAAAACTTGTACTGGCTTCCCTTTATCTTATAGAAGAAAATCTCAGATCATTGGTATAACATTTGATGTGCTTTGTAATCTAACCTCCATCACAAGACTCTGGTCTCTTTGTCAGGTACCACTCTCCTTCCCGGTTTAATAAACCCTGCTTGTTGCTTGAGACCTCTGTATCCTTGGGCAATATGTTATTCTGGTTCAGTCTTTGGTTTGATGCATGTCTATGCTTTATTTACCTATCTAGAAAATAGATAGCATGCTAGAAGTGATTGCAGAGTAAACTCCCTTTCTACATGTGTTGATTGACTGAAGTTGTCAGAGGAAGGATAAAGAAAGGTAGAGGATGTAGCTTTTCTCATCTCATTACTGCCTCCTGTCAGTACTGGCATGGTTGGTGTGATCCGTGAACTGTCATGAACTGTGACCTAAAATGTGGCAACATGCCTGATTGATGAGGTACTAAAGAATTTTGGAAACTTTTCAAATATTAACTAGATGATGACTTCAGCATCTCCCTGTACTACACCAAAGGATATATTTCCAAACTTTTGGAAATGAGCTAGGTACCCTTCAAATGAGGATCACTGGAGCAGAAATGTGAATGATCTGCATTTCCTCCAGAACAGTAGAGCATCTTGACTTGTGTTGATGTTAATTTCTAGATGAGCTTTCCAGGAATTAAAACACAAAACGTGGATCATCTGCATCCTTTGGTGTAGTACAGGGAGATGCTGAAGTCATCATCTAGTTGATATTTGAAGAGAAAAAGTTCCAAAATTCTTTAATACGTCATCAATCAGGCATGTTGCCACATTTTAGGTCATAGTTCATGAAAGACTTTCTTGGGAGAGAGGAGACTTGAGACTTTGGTTTCCTTCTGAATTTAGACAATAAATATGTGACTTTGGTAGTTTATTGCCTACTGTATGGCACACTAGTTTAAAAGAAAATAATCATAAAATTATAGTTATTCTTCTCTTTCTTCTGGCTTGGAATTATATTGAATAATCTGGATTTTGTTTGTTTGTCTTTTGTCAGTTCTCATTTTAGTTCTTGAAACTGCTAGGGGGAAATTCTTCATTAACTAGAGCCCTCAAATAACCAGAATCATAATTGCCAGGAGAAATGAAAATGCAATGTGATAGATTTAGTAAAACCTAGAAATAAAATACTTCCTGATTGTATCCTCACAGTCCCTTCTGATCCAAGCAAATTACTGGAACACTCACCACTATAAAGCTATTAATATATAATGAAAATAGATCAGAACAATCATTCAGAAGCAACAAAGGGATCCTCAATCAATTGAACACTCTGAAGGCCCAGCATTTTTATTACTAAGGTCACAAGGGGAGGAATATACATTTTTAGATAAGCCTTCAACAATATTTTCATAAATTCATCTGTGTTTATGTAGCACTTTCTATAAATGTTTATGAAGCAGTGTATACAAACATTTATTGTAGCACCCATTACATGCCATCATTGTGCTTTGTCTATTTGTCTTTTCCTCTTAAATTTTAGTGCTTTGAGGGCAGGGGTCCATTTATCTTTGTTTTCTTGTTATCTAGAAGTAATTATAGAAAAATTTGACATCTATTTAATTGAAGGTAACTGCAAGAAAATAAAATTGATTTCTGATAATTCTGAATCCCAGAGAAAATTTGGTATGTTTGAATTCTCTATTCTTTTTTTCTCTTTTAACAGTACATTTATTAATTTATTTTTAATTTCTTATTTCTATAGGTTTTGGGGGAACAGTTGGTATTTGGTTACATTAGTAAGTTATTTAGAGGTGTTTTTGTGAGATTTTGGTGCACTCATCACCTGAGAAGTATACACTGAACCCAATTTGGTTTGTATTTTATCTCATGTAATTTATCTCTCACCTGCCTCCTACCCTTTCCCTGAGTCCCCAAAGTCCACTGTATCATTCTTATGCCTTTGCATCCTCATAGCTTACCTCCCATTTATGAATGAGATCATACCATGTTTGGTTTTCCATTCCTGAATTACTTCACTTAGAATAACAGTCTCCAATTCCATCCAGGTTGCTGCAAATGCCATTAATTCATTTCTTTTTGTGGCTGAGTAGTATTCCATGACATATATATATATATATATATATATATATATGTATATATATATGCAAATAGCTTTTTTGTATGACTTCTCTATTCTTTATTGAGGTCTTATAAAATAAAACATAGTAATTACTTCAACTAATTTTATTGTTTGTGATGTGATTAATCTGATAATTTTTGAATTTTATCAATAAAAATGTGGAAATTAATTTTCTCTTAATAAGTGTGTAGTATTCTTGATTTTGCTTCTTGGACACAAAGCCTAAAATTCTTACTCTTTGGTCTCTTACAGAAAGTTTGCTAACTTCTGCACTATAAAATATATAAACTTACATAAAGTTGGAGAAACAATTAGTTTCTAAAAATTTTTTCAATGCAATATTTAACACTAGCTTGGACATTGAAATCATGAATTCTGTGTCTCACCTATATCTATTTCCTAATCCTTCTTTTGTATCTTGTTTTACTTTGCATAGGGCTGAATGAAATAACAGGTGCTTAATGAAAACTGGTTGATTTCTCTAGCTGCCCAGTTTTAGGAAAAGATTTTGCTTTATCGTTCTAGAATTTAATTAATGGAATACTAAAATTCCATATAAACTTGAGTATTTACAATGAGGATTATTTTAAATGACTTCTTCTACTATGAGGAATATGCTCAGAAATAAATCTCAGAACCTTCAGACAGACTTAACTCTTTACCAAACATTAGAAGTTGGTGACATCTGTGAATGATTGACTGGCAGTGATGACTCAAGCAGCCTGAGATTCCTTGGAATCAATGTCAGGCCAAATAGGCTAATTTTTTGGTTAATTCTAGTTTAATAATTTCAAATGTGGCATTACCAGTGATACTCACCATCAAAATTTTTCTTAAAAGGTCTCAAAATTAGGAAACTATGTAGCAAAGGAAATTACATGAGATAAAATACAAACCAGAGTTAATGTTTTAGTTATTAAGATTTGTATCTTAATGAAATTTTCCTCTTTTTCCTTTTTTGGTTATAGGAAAGTCCATAATAATTTTAGTTGTTAAAGAGTGTATTTTCGGCTGCTTGGATAAGGCGGGTTCTATTGTAAATCCTGCCTAAATTTAGCTTGAATAAACCAGTCAAGAATTTAACCTTTGTTTGACAAACTAATTAGCTGGGGTTTAGAACCATCAGTTATGTAATGAAACTGTATGCAATCAATTAGGGTGAACTGATTATGTTCAGGTGGCTTCATTTCTGAAGAATCTTGTTAGCAGTTGAACTCTTTGAGTTACTTGCCTAACTCTTAAAAAATGACTCAGCCTTTTATATAACCATGAGGTTTTTTTTTTTTTTTTTTTTTTTTTTTAATTCTCTGCAAATTTTACAAGCATTTCAGGTAATGGGCTGCATTTTACCAAAGAAAGCAATGTTAAGTGCATACAGATAGAGTGGTTTTGGCTTATTTTCCCTTCCTTGGTGAATCACAAGTTAGATACCAATCTCAGATTCCCCTTCTTGATGACCCAAATGAGGGGCTGGAGTGCAGTGACTTAGTAGTCTGAGTTGGGGAGAGATTCACTCCTTCGGGGGCTATTATCTTCTACTTGGAAGCTACAGGTATGATCTCAAGGCAGTGACCCATCAATCCAGAGGAATTAGAAAATGAAAATCCTAGTATGAGCCCTAACAAGGAGCTGGAAAACTGTGAATCTGGACAAGAGAAAGTGCTTTCAGAGAAAGAAGGTGGGGAGGAGATTGAGTCTGGTGATGTGCAGCCAGAGAGGGGAATTGAATGTTAGCCACTGATGACATTTAAATACTGTCTCCATTTATCAAAAGAATTTTGATATTCTCATTCTGTCTGTATTCTAGATTTGCTTTTTCCAGATCTTGCAGTCAAAGTTTCTTGTTCAGTTATTAAAATTTGTATTATATTTTAATTAGTTTCTAATTGTACCAATTTCTCAGAAATACTTGGTAATTTCATTGTTTGCTATGAAATCAGAATTATAGCACAGTTAATGTTTTCCATTTATGCTTCCTATGAGATGTACCTAGAATTGATCAAAAGAAGGCCAAGTTCTCCTAAAACATCTTTAGCTAATATGCTCTATACACATCCTTAGAATGAAAAATTACTCAGGTAATTTATTATTACTGTTATTATGTACATACATATACCCTTCCCCCATATATATATATATCTTTCAGAGGCCAAATTTGTTCTATTTAGTACTATTCGCAGCATAATATCTCTCAGCAAATATTTGTTGAATTAATGAGTGTGGTTCTGGTTCTTGTAATAGCCCAAAAAGCATGGAACACATTTGATAGTTAGCACAGACACAAAAAGAAATAAAGAAATCATTTATGGCCATTACAACTTCCTATGACACATTATATAACCCAATTTTAGAAAATTTTGCTGGTAGGAGTGTGAAAGTATATATAGACTCTGGAAAACAGTTTGGCGGTTACTTTTAAAGTTATACATACAACTTTGGCAACCCTGGTCCAGGTTATTTACCTTAGATAAATAAAAACTTACATTCAACAAAAATCTATAGAAGAATGAACATTCATATTAGCTTTATTTGTGACAGTCAAAAACTTGAAACAACCCAGATGTCTTTCATCGAGAGTGTGGATAAGTAAACTGTGGACCAGTGTTAAGTAAAAAGGGACAAACTATTGATACATACAACACCTTAGATGATTCTCAGACATGCAGAGTGAGAGAAGCCAGTACGAAAAGGCTACATCCTGTATGATGGCAACTGTGTAACATTTTGGAAAAGGAAAAACTATAGCGGCAGTAAAAAGATCTGTGGTGGGCAAAAATATGGGTGTGGTGAGGGTATTACTGTAAGGGGTTGCCCAAGGGATTTTGGGAGATGAAGGAATTGTTTTTTATCCTGATTATGGTGGTAGTTATATCAATCTATATACATTTGTTGAACTTCATAGAACTTTGCACCAAAGTAATAAAGTTACCATACGAGAATTAAAAAAATAAACTAAAAATCTCTCAGATTTGGATACCTGTTTAACCAAATGAGACTTACTTAGAGTCAAATAGAATCTTCTTTGGCACTCCATAACTGGAGACCATGGGTTTTCAAAGCTATGATATAGTTATCTGAGAGGTGGAAAGGTAGAAAAGTCAGCTACAGTATAATTTTTAAAAAAGAAATTAAGTAGTTATGATCAAAAAGGATATTTGCCTATAATTATTCAAAATGCAGAGTTGTGAGATCTTGTTAAAACCCATCACTTTATTGTCCAGTTATGTGGACTTCCCCCTCTGGCACTGATTCTTGCATTAATTAATATAATAGCATATGAAAGAAAGATTAGAAATGTGTTATGTTAGAATTAGACTTGCTTTAAGGGACATACATATTGATACACCAGGAAAATTTGGGCAATTTTCTTACTGCTGAGATTTTTTTCACCCACTCTGGAGTCCAGTGGAAACCACGTATTTATTAAATGATTGATGCTTGTGCTCCTTAGGAACCATGGGAATTACCATCCTAGATCAGATCATTAGTCTGCCTAGTCTAACATCTTGCTTCTGGCTTAGGTAATTATCTGATGCTTTTGAGGGACATTTAACTCTTTCTTGTAAAGCATTAGACCAGTGTTTCATGTAGTGTTAGTCTCATTTTTGAAGTATAGATGAGAAACCCATGCTGATGATCAACATAACTAAGTTCTTTTGTACTTTTAAAATATAATTTTGCTTTTACCATTTTAATGATTCTGGTTAGATCCCAAATAATTAAGAATGCTGTGATATACTTGATATAATTCTCAAGGATTTGATTTTCTATTTTACAATGAGTCTGTATGAATGGAAACATAATTATCCTGTCTAGTCTAAGGGGTTTTATACCTCTAGAACCTCAACAATTTAGAAGAAAAGCAAATCAGCCTCTTCATATTTGTAATATGGCTGTTCAGAGCTGTTTAGTGGTCTCTGAGCTAATTATTTCCATAGAATTGATAACTGATAACTCTTAACACAGTTACTTTATATCACTTTCGAACAGATGACTTGATTCCTTAAGAAAGGGGCAGTTTAATTGGTTAACATAATGTGATCCTTTCCTTACTTCCTATCTCCTAGGTATTTGTTGAATGTATTAAGCATTGTTCTAGTGCCAACAGCAATGTAGTTAGCGTTTCCAACTTCTTAATGAGGATTTTAAAAGAAAATAAATGCCAGATAGGAGACAAACCATTTTGCAAATGCCCAGGAGTTGAAATTTGGGCATCCTACTCGATGAGAATGTTTGCTGTTGTTGTTTACAGTCAGAGTTCTGGCTGAGGGGTTAAAATAGTAAGAAGGCAGCTATGCTACATAAGCAGTAAGAAACCCAAGGACAGGTTATGTTAACCATCCTTTTATAGCACTGACTTCTCAACCAGGATGATTTTTCCCTTCAGGGACATTTGGCAATGTCTGGAGATGTTTTCATTTGCCACAAGTGGGGAAATGGGGGTGTACTTATGGGCATTTAGTGGATGGAGGCCAGGGAGGCTGCTAAATATCCTATGATATTCAGGACAACCTCCTACAACAATTTTCCAGTTCAATATCTCAAAAGTGCTGAGTTTGAGAACCCTCATTCTGAAGTGAGGAGAATGTGTTTTCAGCACTGAGCATAATGCTCTGAACACAGTAGGTGTAGAATATGTGTTGATGGGATTTTCCCAAGAGACTTCTTAAATCAGATTTGATTACAATTATTATTGCACTACAATTACCTCACGACATGCTTGGTTAGGCACATGTGCAAAGCAGCTTATTAAGAGGAAAATTTCTAGTTTCCTTTCTTATTTATTTATTTATTTGAGATGGAGTCTCGATCTGTTGCCCAGGCTGCAGTGCAGTAGTATGATCTTGCCTCACTGCAACCTCTGGTTCAGCGATTCTCCTGCCTCAGCCTCCTGAGTAGCCGAAACAACAGGTGCATGCCATCATGCCTGGGTGATTTTTATATTTTTAGTAGAGATAGGGTTTCACCATATTGGCCAGGGTGGTTTTGAACTCTTGACCTCAAGTGATCTGCTTACCTCAACCTCCCAAAGTGCTAGGATTACAGGCATGAGCCACCATGCCTGGCCCAATTAAGAGTATCCTTTTAAACCTGTGAGACTAAACATCAGTTCCCTCTCTTCTCTCTTATAGTTAATTTTCAAGGATTGGTCATTATTATTATTATTATTTTCATCTCTCACTATCAGTGATTCATGTAGTTTCTGGAGCTCACATCCCATCAGCTGGGGCTCTATTCCTACACAGTTCTCCATGGCTATAGTCCCCTGTGTTTCACCTCTGATCTGGCTTACTCATTGTCTCCTTAGCTATTGATCCTATTAAACTTCATGAATTTTAGAGCAGGATATCCATTTGCTTTGTCTCTTTCTGAATTCTGAAAATAAACTCTTTATAATGAGATAGAAGATAGTAGGGTAAGAGTTCTGGACCAGGAGATGATTACATAATAAGTCAGGGGAGAGTGCACAGAAGGGATTGAGTTTCTCAGTCCTTGGTTGGGGACTTAAGACAGCCGCTTTCTAGACATTTGGACCGATTTTTGCTTAGTTGGGTGGTGGTATTCATGATGGCGCTCGTGAACCTTGCTCTGCTGCTTCTGAGAACTAACCCTCTAGAAGCTTCAGCCCCATTTTCTTCTTTCCAGTGATTATTGATACATTTACCAATTAAAGATCAGCTGCCGTTTTCTCTGCTGACTTTCGGTCTGCCCATCGCTTCCAAATCTTTAAAGCAGAACTGGCTTCAGAGTAGCCTTTCAACTACTATAGGGTTGCAAACAATGAGAAGATCCTTTCCCAAAATCCACAGCATTGCTTGAAACTTGGTGCTTTAGTTCCTTTCAATCCACAACTAGAGACTTTTTTAATGTTCATATTTGTAAATGCAAACTGAGTGCTAGCTTCTTAGAACAAGTTTTATTACAATTCAAATAAAGATAGCAGATTCTTTCTTCTGAAGAAATAAAGTTTTTGGAGCCCCAGTATGGAAACGGTTATTTTTCAGGAACCAAAAGGACCATCAAAGGCAAACATTTCCTATCTCAAAATTTCACTTTTGGCTTGTGCCATTTTTCTTCTGCTCTTCATATACAAGGGTGCAACAGACACAAGATAGTAAAGGAGGGAAGAGAAGGAATTAAAATTTCCATTTAGAATCCACTGTTACATAAAGAATTTTTTTCTACTTTCAGCCTCTACAAAACTAGAAATTTATTGTTAATATATTTTCCAGAGATATTCACACATATCCGTATTATTATTATTTTAAACCAAGGATATAGGGCAGCCATCAGTCATCATTTTCACAACCTATAAAGTAACTTTCTCAGAATGTCAAGAGTATCAGTTTTTGAGAATCAGGTAAACACAACATTATTTCAAGCTGAACAACTATAGAAATGAACCCTAAGAATATGTTAGATAGATAAAAATTATGTCCTGATTACTATCAATTTAATAAACTATGAACTTAAAGATTTCTTCTTCTTACTCCTTCCTTCATCCTTCTCTTTTTCCTCTTCTCCTCCTACTCCTCTTCATTTTTCTTCTCCTCCTTCTTCTTCTCTGGCAAAGTGGTATTTATGTTTCAGAAATAACAGTCTTAAGTGCTATGGAGAAGGGTTAGAGGGTTGAGATTGAGGTTGCATTATAAAGACAAGTTAAAAGCTTTAATTTATACTTGAGAATAACAAGATATGAAAGGATTTTGAGAAAATCCTTTGTTCATTAGATCATGTTTATTTAACAAGATGAGTGTTTTCAATGAGATTATACTGTGGATTTTATTGAAAAGACTTTAAGAAGTAAGGTCTCTGTTCTTTAAATCCTGCTGATTTAAAGAAATATTATTAAATACTTTTAAGTCCATTTTTATTCAGCTTTGTCTACTTGCCATTGGTTATAATAGACTTAGAACCTTAAATCTTATTCATTTATTCTTCATTTTTTGTTTTAAAATTTTGGCAGGATTGTTTTCTTTGTGCTTGTTGTTATTCAAAGATCCCAGCAGAATTTCCAATTTTTTGTAGTCAGTGCCATTGGAAGAAACCATAATATCATTGCCAGTGGGAAAGCTGTTAGCAAGGAAATCTCTGCAGTGACAATGTGGCAGTGCAGCTGTGTTGTCTTCTGTGGGTCAGCAGTGATATGACTGTACCACTCAATTTGCTCAGCACAATCTAAGTTTACACATGCTGTCCCAGTGTAATTGTAATACACTAACTCTTGATTTAAACAGTAAAATTTTGTGGTTACTTTCAACTTAGAAATCTATATGGAAGGCTGGGTGCTGTGGATCATGCCTTTAATCCTAGCATTTTGGGAGGCCAAGGTGGGCAGATTACTTGAGGTCAGGAGTCCAAAACCAGCCTGGCTAACATGGTGAAACTCTGTCTCTACCAAAAATACAAAAAAAGAAAAACAAAAACAAACAAATAAACAAAAAAGATACATTAGTCAGGTGTATTGGTGGGTGCCTGTAATCTGAGCTACTTGGGAGGCTGAGGCAGGAGAATTGCTTGAACTTGGGAGGTGGAGGTTGTAGTGAGCTGAGATCACACCACTGCACTCCAACCTGGGCAACAGAGCAAGACTCTATCTCTAAATAAATAAATAAATAAATAAATAAATAAAATTAAAAAAAGAAATCTATATGGAAGAGTGGAAGTGGTTGTAAGTGGTTCATTTTTTGCTGGTGTGGTGGAGTGTGGCTTGTGAGAAAGATCAGTAAAATCAGATTATGCAGGATGAGACCAGAATGTAGAATTTTTTTGGAACTGAGAAAGAAAACATTTGCAGACATTGTTATAAACGAACAAGCCAAAAGGAGGTAGGAGGGAGAAAGTTAAAAAATAAAAAGCATCATAACAGCAGGACTATTAATAATTAAGATGAAGCAAGGTAGCATGTTGGTGGTGATGAGAGGTGGGGATAGGGTACCTAGGACTCAGCACTCAATGTTACTTTAAGAAGCATAGCTTATTATTTATATAGTAAAAGAATATAATGTAGAGGTCAAGGACAGGGGCTTTGGAATCAGATGGCCTGGGTTCACTTTCTGTAAGCTACTTAAAAATGGAAAAGATGCTTAAGCTCTATATGCCTCATTTCCCTCATCTGTAAAATGGGAGTAATAGTAGGATCTGTGCTGTAGGGTTATTGTGGGAATTAAATGAGTTAATGCTTATAAAGCACTTAAAACAGCAGTTGTCTCATTGTAAGCACTCAGTACATGTCATCTGGTATTATTACTGTTGTTGTTATTGTTTTCAATGAACAAAGGAGGTAATGGCTATACCACTGCCATCCCACATTTTTAGTGAAGGTGCCCATATTGTCTTCTGGAGGGAATCTTGTCCACTGAACCAGCGGGGCTGGATGGGTTTCCTGTCTCCATCACTTATTTGTTCTGCAAATTTCTGAACTTCTCTTTAATCTATCTCTACATCTTGATAGAGATAAAAACGACGTGGACTTTTTAGGTTTATCGTGATGGTTAGAATTGCTGCAGTCTTTGTAAACCACTTCACAAGGTCCCAGGCACATGGTCAGTTCTAGGTAAATGTTAGAAGTTGTTCTAAAGGAACTTTTTTTTGGTATAAAAGAGCATGTATAATAGGAATACATAAGGCATTTACTTTCTAGGTCTCAAGTCAAATCATTGTTAAGTAGTAGGTAGTAAGTATATGGTTCACACTGAGGCATAGAGGGGCTATAAGAAAGTGTTATGTTCGAGCCATGTGTGAAATGCCTTCATAGAGAGAAGTGGTTAAGAATACAGTTCTGTTATTCAGGACAGATGATGGTTTGGGGCCTATTAGTACATGAATCTCTCTCCCTCTCCCTCTCTATGTGTGTGTATACATGTGTGCTTATGCAGGGGGCATATGTGTTGACAAACAGCTGAACCCTGAAGAATGCTGCTTCATAAGTGATTGGGTGAATGCAAGCCACCAAAAGAGCAAAACAACAACAACGACAACAATAAATGCCACAGTTGAGAAGAAACAAAGAGAGAAATAAGGAGATAATAATGCCCTAGGAGTTAAAACCAAAGGACATTTCAAGAATAGCAATAAAACTTGTTATAATTAAGTCAAAATGATTAAATCAGAAAATAAAGGCCTCTAAGAACATTACTGAGAATAGGGTTGGCAGAGTGATTGGGGCAAAGTCTAGATTTCAGTGGATTGAGGTTTGTCAAAAACAAGAGAAAAATTAAACAGTAAATACTAATATAAAACAAAATCACAAGAAAACTTATCTTTCCAAAGAGTTTGACAGTAAGTGAAAAAAGAGATAGGTGATGTTTATCATATAGAAAACTTATGCATCTGTCAGTTGATGGGAAGAATTTTAAACATCTAAGAAATGGAAAAAAATGGATGAGGCTAACTTGTGACATTCAAGGAGGAGTGGACTGGGACAAGGTCACTCATATAGAAATTATACCTGGGAAAAAGGAAGAATAACTAGATGGGAGGGAGGTAAGGAAGAGTGAATATTTTTTAGTTTTTGGGAAAATTGTCCCCAGATTTGTTTGAGAATGACTAAGTCACGGAGGTAGAAGAACAGCAAGAGCTAAAACTTTGAACAGATAAGAATGTTAACTAGAGATGAACGGACGATGAGTTGATTAGTACTGAAGGCTCAATTAAGGTTGGAAATACAGCATTTGTGATAGCACCAAATTACACAGAACTCAGCAATGTGTGTGTGTGGGTGTGTGTGAATTATGTGATTTTTCTACATCATTCTTAAACTTTCCAGGAGCAAAAGTGATGGCAGTGGACACATGCCTTTGCCAAGAACTGGGGATTTTCCATGTGGACATGGGAGAAGAATGAGGGATGAGAGATTGGGATGAGAGATTGATTTGAGCTTTAAGTGAATGATGAAGAAAGAAGTCACTGCTAAGTATGAAATGGGAAGGAGCCCAGAAGGGGCTGAACAACCAAAGACTAGAGTGAATGTAGAAAAGAAGGAGTTTTGGTTGGAGAGACAAGTTTTCTTGTTTAATATGTTAGAGATGGAGGGTTCTTAAGAAATGAAAAGAGCCAGAGTTTGCCATTAGGTTGGGTAATAGCTTGGTGATCTGTAGGTGATAAAATACTTGCAGTGGTGAATGTTGAAAGGCTTATCAATGATAATTTACTTAATCTCATCCCACTTTTTAAAAACTTTTATTTTATGCTCAGGAGTACAAGTGCAGGTTTGTTACATAGGTAAACTTATGTCATGGGAGTTTGTTGTACAGATTATTTTATCACCCTGGTATTAAGCCTAGCACTCATTAGTTATTTTTCTCTATCCTCTCCTTCCTTCCACCTTCCACCCTCCAAAAGGCCCCAGTGGCTGTTGTTCCCCTCTATGTGTCCATGTATTCCCCTCATTTAGCTCCCACTTATAAGTGAGAACATGCAGTATTTGGTTTTCTTTTCCCATGTTAGTCTGCTAAGGATAAAGGCCTTTAGCTTCATCCATGTCCATGCAAACGACACGATCTCATTCTTGTTTATGGTTACATAGTATTCCATGGCATATATGTACCACATTTTCCTTTTTCAAGCTATCATTACTGTGCATTTAGGTTGATTCTATGTCTTTGCTACTCTGAATAGTGCCACAATGAATATAAGCATGCATGTGTCTTTATAATAGAATGATTTATATTCCTTTGGGTATATACTGAGTAATGGGATTGCTGAATCGAATGGTATTTCTGTCTTTAGATTTTTGAGGAATCACCACACTGTCCTCCACAATGGCTGGATTAATTTACACTTCCACCAACAATATATAAGCATTTCTTTTTCTCCACAACCTTGCCAGCTTCTGTTATTTTTTGACTTTTTAATAGTCATTCTGACTGGTGTTAGATGGTATCTCATTGTGGTTTTGATTTGCATTTCTCTAATGATCAGTGATGGTGAGCTTTTTTTTAATATGATTGTGGGCTGCATGTATGTCTTTTCTTGAAAAGTATCTGTTTATGTCCTTTTCCCACATTTTAATGAGATTTTTTTTTTTTTCTTCTTGCAAATTTAAGTTTCTTAATAGATGCTGGATATTAGACCTTTGTCAGAAGTATGGTTTGCAAAAACTTTCTCCCATTCTGTAGGTTGACTGTTTAATCTGTTGATATTTTTCTGTTGCTGTGCAGAAATTCTTTATTTAATTAGATTCCATTTGTCAATTTTTGCTTTTGTTGCAATTGCTTTTGGTGTCTTTGTCATGAAATCTTCGTCCGTGCCTACGTCTTGAATGGTATTGCCTAGATTCACTTCTAGGGTTTTTACAGTTGTGGGTTTTATATTTAAGTCTTTGGTCCATCTTGAGTTAATTTTTGTATATGGTAAAAAAAGGGTCTAGTTTCAATCTTCTGCCTATGGCTAGCCAGTTCTCCCAGCACCATTTATTAAATAGGGAATCCCTTCTGCATTGTTCGTTTTTGTCAGGTTTATCAGTAGTTGCAGGTGTGTGATCTTATTTCTGGGTTCTCTATTTTGTTTCATTGGTCTACATGTCTTGTTCTTGTACCAGTACCCTGCTGTTTTGATTACTATAGGCCTGTAGTTTAGTTTGAAGTTGGATAGTACGATGCCTCCAGCTTTACTCTTTTTGCTTAGGATTGTGTTGGCTATTCAATCTCTTTTTTGGTTCCATGTAAATTTTAGAATAGTTTTCCCTAATTTTGTGAAGAATTTTAATGGCAGTTTAATAGAAATAGCATTAAATCTATAAATTGCTTTGGGCAGTATGACCAATTTAACAATACCAATTCTTTCTTCCATAAGCATGGAATGTTTTTCTATCGTTTGTGCCATCTCTGATTTCTTTGAGCAGTTGTTTTTCGTTCTTGAAAAAATTCTTTCATCTCCATATTTAGCTGTATTCTTAGGCATTTTATTCTTTTTGTGGCAGTTGTGAATGGAAATTCATTTGTGACTTGGCTCTTGGCTTCTCTGTTGCTGATAGGAATGGTAGTAACTTGCACATTGATTTTGTATTCCAAGACTTTACTGAAGTTGTTTATCAGCTTAAGAAGCTTTTGGGCTGAGACAATGGGGTTTTCAAGACATAGGATCATATCCTCTGCAAACAAGGATAGTTTGCCTTCTTCTCTTTTTATTTGGATGCTCTTTATTTCTTTCTCTTGCCTAATTGCCCTTGCCAATATTATTTTGAATAGGAGTGATGAGAGGGGGCATTCTTGTCTTGTACCAGTTTTCAAGCGGAATGCTTCCAGCTTTTGCCCATTCAGTATAATGTTGGCCATGGATTTGTCATATATGGCTCTTATTATTTTGAGGTATGTTCCTTCAATACTTAATTTATTGAGAATTTTTAACGTAAATGGATGTTGAATTTTATAAAAAGCCTTTTCTGCATCAATTGAGATAATCGTGGTTTTTGTCTTTAGTTCTGTTTATGTGGTGAATCAAATTTATTAATCTGCTTATGTTGAACCAACCTTGCAACCTGAGGATGAAGCCTTCTTGATTGTAATGGATAAGCTTTTTCATGTGCTGCTGGATTTGGTTTGCCAGTATTTTATTGAGGACTTTTGCATTGATGGTCATCAGGGATATTGGCTATAAAGTTTTCTTTTTTGTAGTATCTCTGCCAGGTTTTGGTATCAGGATGATGCTGGCTTTATAGAATGCATTAGTGTGGAGTCTCTCCTCAATTTTTTGGTATTGTTTCAGTAGAAATAGTACTAGCTTTTCTTTGTACATCTGGTAGAATTCAGCTGTGAATTTGACTGGTTCTGGGCTTTTTATTTGATGGTAGGCTATTTATTACTGACTCAATTTCAGAGGTAGCTACTGGTCTGTTCAGGGATTCAGTTTCTTCCTGGTTTAGCCTTGGGAGGGTATATGTGTCCAGGAATTTATCTTCTAGATTTTCTAGTTTATATACATAAACTAGAAAACACTAGAGGTGTTCGTAATATTCTCTGATAACATACAGTTTTATTGCACATCTGTGGGGTCATTGGTGATATCCCCTTGTTGTTTCTGATTGCGTTGATTTGAATCTTCTCTCTCTTTTTTTCTTATTAGTCTAGCTAGTGGTCTATCTATATTATTTTTTTTTTCAATGAACAACTCCTGGATTTGTTGATTTTTTTGACTTTTTCTTATGTTTCTATCGCTTTCAGTTCAGCTCTGATCTTGGTTATTTCTTGTCTTCTGCTAGCTTTAGGATTTATTTGGTTCTCTAGTTGTCTTAGTTGTGATAATAGGTTGAGATCTTTCTAAGTCTTTGATGGTGACTTTGAAGTCCTGAGAGTGAAGACAACTTGTTTAAGAATAGCAAATTTTGAGACAACTTCTAATAGAACCCAAGTCCTCTTTTCCCCAATATGGGGCTGTGTTTAATAAACAAAGGCATTGTATACTTGAATCAGTCAAGTACTAATTCATCTGTGAAGGAGGAAATACTGTATTGTAAAATGGCTCTAGATTATGCTTACAAATTAATAAGCTGATTTCTTTCTGTTCACCTCATCAGATAAATTCATGGTGTCAAATACTAGCAGCCTACTGCCATCAATGACACATACATCAGAGTGAAAATGTAATCCAGGTGACATATGACATAAAAAAGTCACATTGCCTAGCACCAGCCCTTGCTTAAGTCTAATTAATTAGTGGTATTTTTTGGTTAATTCAAGTGGATGGATCCCAAGGCAGTACTATTTGTAGAATGCAATCTGATACTGAGTATTAATTCACATGGTCTGAAAATATCAAAATAATTTTAGGATCTCTTTGGAAATTGTAGTGTCAAACTTGAACTGATTTATTAACTCACAGATTCATCCTCTATTTGAGAAACATTAATTTGATTACCAACACCAAGAGCATTATGTTATGACAAGAACATTGGACAGACATGTCAAGAGACCAGTATTTAATTAATTCACTTTGTCTTTGGGCAAGTAGTAAATTGTATAAAACTCAGTTTTTTCATCAGGCAAATGGAAATGCCACCTCTCATTTCTGCCTTTTAAAGTTGTTGTGAAGGGCAAATGATTACAGATACATGGTGGCAAAGTGTGTGGAATGGTGGCTATCATATGGCTTCAGACCCTGCTGGCCACTGGATAGTTGGGTGTCTATGGTTATTTAACACCGTGAACTTAGGTTTAGTCATCTATAGAATAGAAATACAGGTATTGTCTTTCATGTTGTCAACCTTTATATATAATATATACAATATAACTGTTACATAAAAGGATCTATTATTTACACATAATGATGAAAGTATTATTAGTACTTAACATATTAAAATGTGCCATACAAATGCAACAGTTTTTTTTTAATCTTTTATCATCTGATTTTTGTTGTAATCTTTCTCTGTGCTCTGTCTTCATAGAGCACTTTCTTCAGGCAATCTGATTAAATACGTATACCTAACTAACTTGATGACCTAAAACCACATGATGACCTTCTTGCCTCATGTTTAATTCATTCTTCTCTGTGAAGGAAGGGTACTGGAAATAGTATTGTCCATTTCTTCCCTGCTCCTGCTTTCCCCTTTCCTTCTCATTCAGTTTTGACAATGAGATAACTTACATCCTAATTTTTTGGTGCCATGATTTT
Source organism: Cacajao melanocephalus (assembly GCA_963573385.1). Classification (NCBI taxonomy): domain Eukaryota; kingdom Metazoa; phylum Chordata; class Mammalia; order Primates; family Pitheciidae; genus Cacajao; species Cacajao melanocephalus. The sequence goes on along the minus strand of CAUYLG010026529.1, from coordinate 72,203 downwards.
AGAAGGTCAAGAACATCAACTTTTCTGAAAACCAAGAGAAAGTGGAGTACCTGAGAAAATGTAACTTTATATCTGGCACCTGAGAGACATGAAATATACAGTCCTTACTAAATATTTTTAGAAAGTTGTCCTTGTAGATTTCGAACATACAAGTGAGTAGATGATGGTTTCAACTTGAATGTTCAATCTGAATCTGAGTGAATCAGGAAAACGCTAGAGTTAATCATGGAAAAAGAATGGATATGTTAAGTTTATTCAATTTAACACATATTACTGGGCCTACTGTGTGCCTGGTGTTTTTCTGGCTAGTTGTAAAGTGTTAAAATTAGACAAATACCCTTGCTGTCATAGAGCTTATTTTCTAAAGGAGCGACTAAGTAATATACATAATAAATAAATAAATTCTCTACTAGATTATACAGTTATAAGTGCTATAGACAAAAGAAAAAAAGTAGGGCATCATAGGAGGCAATAAGAATGTGTATCAGCATAGGCTGACCAAAATAGCCTTGCTGAGAAGGAGAAAGAGAAGAAGGTGTGGAATTGAGCCACGGGAACACCTGGGAGAAAAACAGAGATCTGCCTTGGCAGAGGCCCTGTGTCGGGAGAGTACCTGCAGTGTGTGAGGATTAGCAAGGAAGTCAGAGTGCCCTGAGCAGAGTGACCAAGAGGGCAATTAGCAGAAGACAAGGTCAGTGGTAAAGTGCCCTGGTTCTTTGGGAAGCAGTCCAGCTTTTGGTGTGGTTTTAAAGATTACCAACTCTAATCATTTAAATATAAAAAGCAGAAGAATGATCAACCTTCTTTACAAGGCGAACATGAATTAGTGGTTCAAAAAGCTTCTCACCTTAAGTCTCTATGTAAGATTTAAATGCTGTCAGCCAAACTTGCCATCCATCTAGGGCAACACTGTCAATTTTAGAGTGAATTATAGAATGAATTTTGTCAGCCAGTGATCAGCACAGAAAGAGTGTTAGAAAAATCTTTATAGAAGCTTAAAAAGTATCAGATGTGGATGAGTGGAATGGAATTTGGCTGGAGTTCTAGATTAGACAGCAGGTAAGTTGTGCCTAAGTTCTGTTGAACAAAGTGTTTGCTTAGGTGGTGTAGCTGTGTTTTTCTGGCAGTGAGTTTTGCCAAGGCTCCAACATATCTTCCAACCCTCACACCAGCAGACTGCTAACTTATAAAACCACTTTTTCTACCAAGTCTAACATGGGCTGGTAATGGTTCCTGAAGCAGTACTTTGGCAACCACTGCCACAAGAAGGTAGCGACCCTTCTTAACTAAAACAAAGAAGTTCCTTTGGGAAATAGTAAAGTGAAGGGCAAGGGAGAAACTGGCAAGGGGCCTTAGGTTATAAGTTGAATCATGTACCTATAGGCCAATGTAAATGTAGACTAGGACCTCTGGATGGTGAGATAACAAAAGTGACCAATCTCAGAAGCACTGGGATACAAGAGCACAAATTTTCAGATTTTATAGAAGTAGTAAAAAATTCTCTTTTTTCTTTTTTCACCCTGTTTTATAATATGAGAACAAGTATGTTCTCAATGAAATTAACAGTGGGAAAATATAAAACAAATAAGAGGAAATACTTCTACACTTAGCGTATAATCAGCCCATAGACTTTTCTGTTAAGGAAGGTCAGGGAGTCACATGCCGTAGAGGAAAAGAAAAGAGGAATAATCCGGTTAATTTTCTGACCAATAATAACATTGTAATTATGCCCTAAGATAAGAATAATGAGGTTGAAGCTTTGGGGTATAAAATGATCATCTCAGAGGACAGGAAGGAATTCTCCCACTCTTACTCCTAACAGTTTGAATGGCCTAAAGAATTGGCCAGATGCATGATCGGGTGTAATATTTTCCCAGGAAGCAGCTTCTATTAACCTAGAAAACTATTCTTGAAAGATCAGTGGCTAGTTTTATCTGGAAAATCCTGTATTTCAGGGAAAATCAGCCTTGAATTCAAGCAAAAAGAATTTTATCGTTGGTGAAATGATACACTCACCAGTGAAGGATACGGTCTAATTTTGCTTTTGACCCAGTGTGTGAATTTCTCTAAACATAATATTCATAAAACCAACTTAGTGAATCATAATGGATGGAAATTGGCCTTTGACACAGAGCAAGTCCAATGGAAAGCACATGAACTGTCCCAAAGGGGTTATAAATATGCTCTTGCCCTTTTGCCAAGCTGTTTTTTCAAAGGTCAGACCAGCTCCTTGCAGCTTCTGACTTTGTTTCTTGGCATGCAGTATGTTGCTTAAGTACTTGCTTTTCAGACCTTAGTGAAGCTGTGAATTCTTAGCTATCTCTAAGAGCTTCTAAATCAGTTTTAAGCTGGCCATCAAGTGGGGAATATCTATCAGGGCAAAGCTTATCCGTAATCATTTCTTAGTGAACTTCCAAGAACACAGAATGAAGGCAACAATGTCCTATAGGTCTCCTTGGAGCTCTTTAAACGAATGGTAGCTGTAGTGTAGGTCACAATGCCAGGTCACTTGGATTTTTATCTTCCTATTGCTTCTAAACTAACTGGGACCTCAGCATTCTTTGTTCATCGCCTCTCTGTACTTACTCACTTTTAAAATTTTCTTCATTTGCGTAAAACATGGATATTGAACGAGACAGAGTTACTAACTTCAATTAACAAATAATCTCCAAATCTCAGTTGTTTAGCAATAGAAAAACTTTGTTTTACTCACGTCTCTGCCTGAAGAAGGTTGGGTGGCTCTCCTGGTAGCTGCCCTCCTGGTGGTGACTCAGGGAACCAGGCTGCCTCTAACATTTAGCTCTGCTATCTTGAAGTCCTTCAAATCCAGCTTCAAGTTCAACTTTCTTATTTGGAAAATGGAAGCAATAAAGGCACACCTCTCAGTTTGCTGTGATAATTAAATAATATAAGACATGAGACATGTTAGTTGAAAGACTTTCAGAATAGCTGGAACATGGCACACACTAAGGAAATGTTGGTATTTCTTCTCTCTTGCTTTGTATATCAGGCACTGGTCTGAGCATATGAGAGAGGAAGGATATATACAAAGGTGAATAAGGCTGGTATCTGTACTCAAGTTGCTCACAAGCTCATTGTCTCTAAAATAGAAGGAAAATTTGTTTCTAAAAACATGACTGAGTAAGCTCCATGAAGGCGAGTACTGTGTCTCTCCTTTTATTTTTAACCATTATAATCTCAAAGTCAAATGCATTATCAGGATAATGGCAAATGGTCAATAAATAGTATAAAATCATTGATTAAAAATATCACAGCTATACAGTGGAAAAGCTCGAAAATTGCATTCTTTCTTGTTTTTCCTCCCCATTGCTCACATTGCCCCTGGAATTTACCAAAATCTGATGTGATGGGATAAAACCTAGGGTTATATGTTTTCCTGAGCCTGTACCATATGTAATCCAAATTGAAAAGATGGTTTTGAAATATTTCTATATGTAGACTATAGTACACAGCTGCTTATAATTCTTTAACCTTACATATGGTTGAAAATAGGTAAAATTTTGCTTAATCAGATATACTTTTGCATCCTGAGCCAATATATTGTGTTTGTTGTGTCTGATCAGCATCTGTAAATACATTTTCCAGTATTTGTTCTTATAGTTCCAGCCACTACTTTGCCTCACAATTTGAATAAAGCCTTTGGTATAAGTAAGCCTTTCTGTCTCCCAGTGTTTAGCGTCCATTGTGTATCTCAGTAATCGAGTTATGTTTTCTGACTCAAAATTGGATCCTGAATTGTCCTTAAAATTTGCTCACCTTGCTGAATTATGATGCACCAGTTTTCAAGAGGTGTCATTGAACTTAAAGGATAACTTAGAAGTAATTTACCTGAAATCCTCTGGCCTAGGATCTTATTTGTAAGAACTCTAGCAAATTTGTTTGTAAACATCTTAATAGTTGATTTGTTCAACTGACTAAATAGTATCTTGTTGATCTCACCATGTTTCTTATTCACTCTTTCTTCTGGGTCTTATTTGTTACTCCTAGTTAGCTGACTGTTTGGGTGAAAGCCTCCTTTTTCAATATATTTTCCCCTGCCATGTCTCCCAGACATTAGTACAAATAACTTTAATGTATTCTCTCTGTATTAGATAAATATCCAGGTATATTGCTTTGTATGCATGATAAGGAAACTGAGGTGCATGGTAGCCTGTCTTTTGTTAAAGTCACCAGGATTCGAGAGAAAATCAACTGGAATTGACACTTCTCATCTAGTGTCTCTGTTCTTCAGATCACAGAGCTTCTATTAATAGGACTCCCCTCAGCTTTCCCTTCTGTGGCTGATACAAGGAATATTAAGCTCTCGTTATGGTCTCCATCACTTTCTGCATCCAAAAAGCAGAAGCAGAGGCAAGCTGTTCACTCAACTTGCCCTGTTTCTTTATCCTCCAAAGGAGAATTCCTGGACATAGCAAAATGAGTAAGCAAAGCCAGCTGTGTGCATTTTTCACCCATATTAAAGTAAAGTCCAAATACAAGAACTCATTTTCAGAGACTAGAGCATCCCAATTATGAGCTTATGAAAATATTTTTACCTAATTACTTCAGCAATCTTCTGTGTGCAGTGTATTAAGGAAATTTCATCCTTATATCACACTGGAAAAGAGGGCAAATTTGAAGACATTCATAGAACTAGTTTTGAAAAGAACTTTAGCAGAGAATACTGATGCTCAGATATTGGACAAAGTGAATATTGTAATAAATTATGTACAGAAAACTTGTGTTTAGAGAGAAAATTATGTTATGTTTCTGTTTTCATCCCAGGTCTCCTGGGGACAAAAGAAGAGTTCTCTTATGTTCTTTGTCCCCTTCCCTGAAGCAGGAGATAGTATGTATCCTCTGAGGAAAAGATGCATATGAGAATATTATAGATGCTACATCCATCAGGGTACTGACATCCTAACCTAGTTTCCCTGATGCTGTATCCATCTCAATAGCTTAAAACAACAAAGATTTATTTCTTCCTTGTTTGTACTTCTTGTCCATATCTGGTTGGCAGGAACTCAAGCTGAAAGATTAGCTTGCATCTTATACTTTTCTGGTAACTGTCTCAAGAGAAAAACTTAGAACTTGTAAAACAGAGACTGGCAAACATGTTCTGTAAAGGGCCAGGTGGCAAATATTTTTAACTTTGTAGGCCATACAGTTTCTGTCACAATTTCTCAACTCTGCTGTTGTAGTGCAAAGTAGCCATAGGCAATACTTTGTATGGCCGTATTCCAATAAAACTTTATTATAACAATAGCAAGTGGGCCTGGTTTGGCCTGTGGCTTGTAGTTCATCACCTCTTTCAATTAAATAGTATGGCCCAAAAGTATACTTGTTACCTCTGCTAAATGGTTAATGACTATTTAATGATCCTATTCAACAATAAGATAGTGGGGAAGTGCAAGGCTAGTCTCATATTCACACACATACAAGGAAAACAATGAAGAAACAGCTGAGCAGTTATTTTTGTAGATCTACAATGCTTGATTAAGGCTACTGGTCTTTTAAAGTTCCTCTATCCCCTTCAGTGTTCTCTTTAACTCAGAAAAACAGACTTTACAAGGTGACAGTATTTATTTACTAGTTAAGGGGCAATAGAAGTTGTTGGTCAGCCAAACAGGACATTGCTAAGGCCTGTGTTTATTCAGGGTTGGTGGTAATATCTGGTCTGAAGAGCAGGAGTTATTCAAAGCATTAAGTCTTCACGTTGGAAATCCTAAGGTAAGTTAGGAAATACATCCTAGACGCTAATTTTGGGAAAGGATTTGGAAGTAGCAAGGGAGGCATTTTATGAGATGGCATTCCACAACAGTGAAATTGCCTGGGGGAAAATGTCGTTTTCTCATAGATCAATTTCCGAGTGGTTTCCTAGATGTAGCAGTGCAGTCTATACATGGGGAGCAGTGACAAGATGGGGTTTTCCATTGATTTTACTAGAAATGAAGTTGCACTTAAACTTGCTTTATAGTAGAAGGATACCACTTATGTATTTGGTTTTCTGTCCATCCCTAACCCCCAATTCACAACCAATCCATTTTTAACTGTGTATTTATTCTGTCTCCCTGCTAGTTCTTCATTATCTTATAAAGGCATATGGTTTTTCACCCTCAGTTAACACCCCTTCAAGTTTTATTGGCATTGCTCTCAGAGAGAAACGTTAACAGTCCATTTGTCTTTACATAGTTTAATTCGTTATATTTGTGACTTTCATTATAGTCTGGAAGTTTAAATATGGAGAAATGTATATTCAAGTGAATTTGTTATTAATAAAAATAAAGACACTAGGAGTCTATTGTGTAGGTAGCAGACTGTCTATAATAGAAAATTTTTGTTCATGTCGATTTCTGTCCATATCTTCTAAAATTTTATGGCACTTTCTTGTATATTGTTACACAAGCAAAATACTTTAGTGAACCCATTTTAATAATTAAATTAAAAAGCAAAACCAAATAGAACATATACCTGGACTAAGATTCATTAGTTTGTGATAACTCTTGACTTTTGCTCTCCTAATCAGTGATACTTCTGTGGACTATGAGAAGATTCTAGAGGCAATGATTACTTGGCCACTTATGATAAAGTGCACCACCTGTAAAAGTGTGAAAATAACCTTTGTATAAGAAAAAAATTCAAGGTCAAGGTGATATTTTTATTTCAAGTAGTGTTTTACTGTACCTTGAATTAATTATAATGGTTTACATGAAGCTCCTATTATGATTTTCCCCAAAATGTTTTAAATTTTATTTCTGAGATTAGCTGCCATATTAAGCCATCATGGAAAAAACTTTTAGTACTGCTAAAGAGACTATCTTCCAAATCTCTCTGTTTGGCCTAATAATAGTAATAATAATGATAACAATAATAATACATATTATTCAGATACTGTTATGATCCTTTTAAAAGGCATTTAATTGGGACAGCCACCTTATGAGCTTGATACTAAAGCATTATTCTTCCTACTTTGCCAAGGAGAAAACTGAGACACAGTGAAGACAAGTTACTTGCTTAAAGTTACACAGGGAAACAACAGAGCTAGAATTTGAACCTATGCAGTTTGCTCCAGAATCCTGAGAATAATCACTGTACTATAACTTCCTTCACAGCAGAGACAACAAGATTGACATTAAGATGCCAGAGGAAAGGTGGAGAAATTGAAGGCCTTACAAACAACCAATCCATATAATTGAGAAAAATTTATGAGAGAGAGAGAGAGAGTGTGTGTGTGTGTGTGTGTGTATCTAAACTGACCACAAGTTACCAAATACAGGCAACTTCGTTTTACTGAGACACTCCAGAGACACAGGGAAAATGCTAACTTCCTTTCCTTCAGCGACTTGTGTAGAGATTTTTTTATCCTTGAATAAAGGCAATGTGAAAGGAAAAGAAGCACTTGGAAGCTTCAGTTTGCTTTTAGCGGGTAATCGGTGAGTTGGGTCATTACTACCACCTTTCTTCCTTTCCTCCCGAAACATCCTGCTTGGCATTTCTACTACAAGCTTCCCTGGAAATTCTTTCCTGTACCTGAGTTCCCATACATGACACTCTTGCCTTGAAAAGATAAATATGAAATATCAGTCAAAGGCTTTGTATTCCCAGACCAGATCTTTATCTCAGAATAAAAGGGGAGAAATTTACCTCCTGTGAGTCATGGGCACTGAAGAGCTGGGAACATTCCCCTGGCAGAGAGAGTTGGCCAAAAAAAAAAAAAAAAAAAAAGTCCTAGTGGATTTCAAGTTTATTTGACTAATTCTTTCACCACTTGTCAAACGAAACTACTTTTGTTTAGGTAACAAAACAAGCTGTTTCCTCTGCCATTTCTCCAGTGAGTAGTATAGGCACTTGTGGCGAACACACATTACTGCTAACTGTTATGATGTTTGCTGTCAAATTCATTTATTTATACAACTGCTGCAAAAAGCCTGAGGCCCATAAGCAGCCATGAAAGATTTCAGAGTCATGGTGTGGGGTCATGAGAGGGAAAAAAAGTCTCCACTGGTTATGAGAAAGGAACTGACACAGGAAATGGTCACATATGGCGCAGATTTATTGTGTCCGGGGCTTCCCATTCAAATCTCATTATAGGCACAGCTCAGAGCAGGGCATGGCACAGTCACATTCATTTTAGTTTTGGCACCCAGCAGAAATTACTGCTGCAGCTTCAAACTGAGGGCTGGAGAGGTGATAAGTTTATCATTCTGGGGAAAGAGTGTGCCAGGAATTGTATCTGCAAAGAATGCTGTTGGCTGCTCCTGCCTTTAAACTAACCCATGAACATCACATTGTTTAAAGCTGGCAGGCAAGGTTTGCTAGCAGAAAAAACCCAAAAAACAAACAAACAGAAAAACATTAAAAATTAAGATGGTGGAGAGAAGGTGTAGGGTGATGGTGGCAAGTATTATATTATAAAAGAAATGAAGAGAAAGTTAAGAATAGATGAACAGGAAACTCATCTTAGATTTTCAGGTTGGGTTTTTTCCTGATTGGTGGAAAACATAGGTGCCCTACTCATAGACACGTGTGCACAGACACACACAGACATATATGTACATATGTATGTGCATTTCTTTCTTGCTGATAGTTTCTTGAAAACATAGATTCTCATTTCCACCTTCTAGCATTTTCTTCACTTGTTACTGTCTCTTTCAACACTGTTTATTATGAATGTTTGCAACACTTCAGGTGCTGTTCCAGAATACTAGACAAACACTGGTTTGAGATAACACAGAGCCAGAAAAGGCAAAATGAGAGTGAAAGATAGCTTTGAAAATTCTCTTTTTAAAATTATAGGAATGTAACAGCCTGCATTTTTTAACGTGTTTTTCTCTCACTCTGTACATACATCATCTAGTTTAACCTTCTCCATCAGCTTATAAACTGAGTACCATTTCCAATCCCTTTGACAATGAAAAAAATGAGTCAGAGAGAGTATAAGTTAACGTGTCTGTGTTTTGCAGCTAGAAAGTGGCAGAGCCAGGTTGCAATGCAAATCTCTCCAACTTGAAAATCTGATGTCTCACTGATTAAGCTGTACTTCCTGAGCTTGAATTTGCCTGGGCTGTTTTCAATGTAGTATTCAAATAATAAAATCATAATTGAGACCATATTCATTGATGTTTGCAGGTGAAATCATATTACAACAAAATAACAAAACTATAAAAACACTTTCTAAGCTACTTTTTCGAGCAGTGTATAGTTGACATTTTACCATAGTAAGAGAATATAAAATAGTCTCTTGAATTTGTTTGAACAGATTCTATTAATAAAAGTAAGGTTTTTTTATTTAAAAAAAATTAAAAAGGAAAAGTAGTTGATTCAGAAGAAGGGTCTATTGGGTATAGATCTTACCTTCTCTCTCATATTCATTGTCATGTCATCACTTACTTTCATCTCTTGATCTTTTTTAAATCAATGCAACACTTCTATTAAGAGAACAATTGTTTTGAGATATCCAGAAGAAAGAACTGACTGTAAAGACAGAAGGGCCTTTAACAGAAGGTCTTACAGACATTTCTTGCTTCATGCAGTAGCTGGTTTTATGCCGTTTTCCATTTTTATCCTGTTAATTTGGAAGTGCGTCCTCATGGAAAAGAGAAGCAACTACAAAACTTTGGCAAGATTGCTCATAAAATTGTGACAGATCCTATGATTCATAGTTCCTGATGTCTGCCAGCCCATTTTATACCTGCAGATGCATGTAATTCCTCATACAGCAGCTTCTTGTTCTTAGGCAGTATCTTTAGTCCTTCAGAGCTGTCTTCACCCTTGGGCGTTTTGTGGCTCCTAAGTGTTGAAAGCCACTTCACTACACCAATAACTAGCTGTTACAGTGCTGTCTTCCGCATTGAAAATGGTGCCAGAGGTGACTATATACGCTGAAGTCCCACTGTCTAACAAACTGTGAAAGCCAATCTGAAATGCATTAATTTTGAAGCTCCAGGACCTAAGCAGTGAATACATGTTGTACTTCTTCAATCTAATGAGCTTTAAGTTTCTCTTATTACTTGTAATAATAATTATGATAATTGTACTTAGTTTAGTTATAATACCTGTCAGCGTGTGTATGTGCAAGCATATATATCTCTTTCGTAATAATTAGAGCTACCATATTGTGGTCCCTCGATAGACTTTAAAGAATTCTAATTCTAGACTCCAGATTAGCAAGGGTGTGTTTCCTATCACGTATACTAAATCTATTCTGCTTAAGAACATCGCTCTCAGCTAGGCGGGGTGGCTTACGCCTGTAATCCCAACACTTTGGGAGGCTGAGTATGGCGGATCACAAGGTCAAAAGATTGAGACCATCCTGGCCAATATGGTGAAACCCCGTCTCTACTAAAAATACAAAAATTAGCTGGGTGTGGTACAACACGCCCATAATCCCGGCTACTTGGGAGGCTGAAGCAGGAGAATTGCTTGAACCAGAGGTTGCAGTGTGCCGAGATTGTGCCACTGCACTGCAGCCTGGCAACAGAGTGAGACTCAATATAAAAAAAAAAAAAAAAAAAGAACATCACTCTCAATATGCCTTCACTTTATAAATATAACATACACCCAGTTTTTTGAAGTTAAAAAAAAAGAATTCTTTACTTAGAATTGCCCATTCTAGAAAAGCAGGCTATTTTTCTCTATTATGTCTAATATGACCAAAACATATTTTCTTTAATAATTCTTTTGAAGATCACAGTTACTCCTTTTATGTATTGAGGAGCACAGCTTTAAGATTTTGGAGTTTCACTCCTCATAGCCTGAGGGTCTGTGACAACACATATAAATGGGGATAAATTCAACCTGTCTTCACTTTATTTGATCTGGGACCATTTATATTTGTTAAATTAGAAATAATGAGGTATAAATGTTGTTTGACAGAAAAGAATTGTAAATGATTTCTTTTCATTTCTTGAAAATAAGAGAATGAGTATATATTTTGTTTTTGTCAAAATCTCCTATATTTTACTCTACCATGAATTGTGAGATATATCACAAAATAGCTAAAAAAATTATTGAGGGAAATGGTGGTGTTAACCTCGAGGAAAAAAAATCATTAATGTTGATGTATTTCATTCAATTTTAAACATATAAATTTTTCTTTTTTGTTGAAAACAGAAAGATGGAAGGATTGTATGTGCCTTTGAGTCAGAACATTTATTTAAATTTTTTTCTTTCCTTCAGATCCATTTTTCTAAATAAAGAATAGAAGTTGTTTTTTTTCTTTTAATTTTTTTTTTCCCCTAGCAAAGACGACCCCTTTGGCAAATTTTCTTTTCAAACGTGAAATGAGGTGGAAAATCCTCATTTCACGACAGGAAGGACAAATATTGACACAAAGTTAATATTTGTTAGAACCCTGGAAGCAAACCTGGGTTTACACACACACTCACACACATATACACTGCCTCCTTCCTCCTCCTCTGCCACCAGACAGACCAACTCACTGCGTTAGTTTCTAAGTCTGTAGCTTCCTGTCTAGGGAAAGGTGGACAGCAGGTACTGGATGACTGGGATATTTTAGGAAATTACACAAAGCAAGTGCTCATATGCACACGTGCATGCACAAATACAACCTGCTTAATCTAATTTTCCCCACTTAGAGAAGAGCTTCTGGACTTTATCATGTTCTTGTCCATCCTGAATGCAACAGCATATGCCAAGCCAATACTCACTGGTCACTCAGCATTTATTAAGCCCTATCCACCCTAGCCTTTTGGAGAGGAATGCCCTGGGGTGGCTGGGTGGCTGCCCCTGACAGGCTGTGTCACTTATCTATTCACATTGATTATGAAAGTCAGCTGTGGCCAGACCTTGCTTTTTTTCCTTCTTCTCTCAGCCCCTCTTACAAGCACCCCTGCCTGGATTTTCATGAGGAAATAATCAGATTAGGCCTTTCACGGTGAGTTCATATGGAGTTCTCTTTCTCCCGTGTGCTACTAACTGAATAAACGTGTTTAGTGGTAAATTGTAAACGACATTATGATTACCAAAGCCAGCATGGGTTTCATTTAAAAGTGATCAGAATTGCAGACCACAAAAATTGTGACTGGCAGATAGGCCATTTGGAGAAGTAAGAAAAAAGAAAAGACAAAAACAAGGGAGAAAGATAATCATTACTCAAAACTGAACCTCCCCCAAGTGAGAGAAGCAGGAAGAAAATAAATCCAGAGGAAGAAAAAAATGGAATGCTCTGTAGAAGTGATGCTGGACTGTCACTGCAGGCTCCTGCTAGCAGCTGCTGGGGACTGAGCTCTGAGGTCTGTCACCCTGTTAAGTAGAGCCATAATTAAGAACTACACCCATTTAGTGGCTCTGGAACCCTGCTTACATGTGCTTTATTTTTGCCTCACCCCAAAATTAAAATATAAGGGTTGATTAAAAATGACATAGAAAAATGAATGGCAAGATACTGGCAAACCACACCATCTCTCTTAGTCATTGGCGAACTCTGAAAAAATAAATATATATATTATATATATATATAATATATATAATATATATATTTTTTAATTTATGAAGACCAGCATTTCAAGTCTGGTTACAAAAGTGGATAAAGTTACTTGTTGATAATCCTTAAGCTATTATCTTCGTTAAATATGTGACTATATCTTTATACTCTTGGGAAAGTATAATAAAATATTAAAAGGGCCACATGAAAACATAACACAGCAAATGGACTCCTTCTGAATATGTGATTTGACAAATAGTCAAACACCTTTCCATGTGTGCCTGTCAATAAATTTTGCAGAGAGAACTTCCAGTTATTACGGCCCCTCTCTCACAGGACAAATCATCATCCCTGAACCGTAAGTCTAAACACAGGCCAAAGGGGAGTTATTTAGACTACACTTCATTTTGCCAAAGGGACAGCTAGAATTTTAGAAGTATGCTTTTTTTCTTCTTCCTCTTCTTCATCATTACTAAGTAATTATACTGAGTTAAAATTGCTGTGACTCAATTGTTTTTATTTATGAACTATGGATAATCAAACTTGCTATTAGAAAGTTTTAGGGAAAGGAAGTAGAGACTGAAGAAAAGAATTAAAGAAGGAAGAAGGAAGGAAAGGAGGAAGGAAGGACCACCAACCTTACGTCTTGAGGACGTCTTTGTAGTGAAGTCAAAGCTTCTTCTTTGCCATTCTAATCCCTATCCAAGCCTGTCCCCCTTCCAAGCACCACACTCCTTAGTCTGTGGGCTTCTTAACAGATACATCTGTACCTACAGCTCTCCTAAGCAATCGTTATGTGTTAGCTGAAATGACCGTGAGGTGACCACCATCCTGCCACATAAGATCTGCTTAAGCAGTAATCCACATCCTTCCATTGACAAAAACTGTGAGAAACCCTTCAGGCTCTTCTGATGGTCCCTAATTTTTATACCACTGTTAGTATAAGGATGCGATATGTTTTTCTTAATATCCTAGCTTGCCTCAACCACTATGCACAAGTCTGCCACTCTCCATCTACCATCTCAAGAATACACATCTCCTTCCCAATCCATTCATGAGGTCACCCAACCTTTTACTCCGTTCCTCCAAAAGTTGTTCCTGGTGCTGTGAGAAAGTTTGAAGTTGGTGTCAGCAAACTCTTCCTCGTCTTCAAAGAACATTCTTTTCACTTGTTTACCTCAACTGGAACCTAGCTGTATTCTAAAGATGCTATTCTTTTTAAAGCCTCTTTAAGCCACACTCTCAACCCTTGAGGTGTCTTTCATGTTTCCATGCTGTTCCCATGACCTATATAATATCCCTTAATAAAAGCCCTGCTCCTCTGAAGCTGACACCATCTGGCTGACTACCTGCTGTCCCTACTTCACGAATCTTATTGACATAATCAGCATGCCTCTTCAGTCCCTGAAGGCCAACAAAACTGGATCACTCTTCTCTTCTTCATCCTAACTCTTTTTGTGGTTTTGTTAAGGTGGATAACTCATTTAAAACCTTGACTGCTGTGAAAATAAACAAAGACCATGCAAAGAACAGCAATAAATTGCTATTTATCTGAACTTGCTATAGCAAGAGAGTCAGCCACCATCACTTCAATTTTGTAGAGATGCAAAGGCACACAGAAAAGTAGGAAAACTTTATAGTGGAAAAAAGGGAAAGCTTCAGGTTAAAGCTTTGATTAATGCTGTTGGCAGGGGGAAGCTGGAGACAGGCAAACCAGAAGTGGGGCATCCTGTGTGCTTGGATATGGATACATATTTGGCTTTCTCTAATTGGTTCTAAGTTGGAAACTGAGGCAAAAATTGGGGAAATATCAGGAAAAACAGGAAAGCTGACAGTTATTAATGAAGTACTGACTGGAGATGGTTGTTTCAGGGGTTAGTATTTGGTCTTCTAGGACTGATTACTGCTGCTTATGGGTCAGAGTTCTATTTTTCTATTTGGTCTAGACATTGTTGGTTTGCATATTATCTCTCATTGTTCATCTCATCTTTAACTCCTCAACTCCTCTCTAGATTTCCAGACACGTAGAAGAAGGCCTTCAGTAAATGTTAGATATTGTTGTTAGTATTTCTATCAGGTATGTTTTCTCCCCCACTGTACGTTACTATTGACTGACACAGTGATAACATTGAAATTGTCATGAACATCAACTTTCAAAATCATGAACTTAAGTACTCTACTTTCAAGGAATAATTCGGGTCTTTCCAACTCACTTGTTTAGGAGCCCTTTCCTTGTGGCATTAAACCCATTGCCATGTGCATTTTTCTAACATGAGTGCCTTCCCTTCATTTCCCTTCCTATGCAGCGGAAATGACTCTGACTCTGTTAAATATTGAGCTATGCTTCCTTATCATTAGTTCTTTGTATATACCTTTAATGTGACTCTTTGTCCTTGGCATAGCCAGGTATGAACTCAGCCTTGAATAAACTCAGACATTCTATTTGTCCATTCCATCTTACTGGGTATGGCCAAGGTATGTACTCATACATTCTCCACAATACGGGTAGACTGAACTTTCTGTGAAGATGATAAAGATTAGGTATCAGGGTCTTCACTTGCATGGGCCCCTTCTAAGGCTCCAAAACGAATCTCAGCTATGTGTTTGCATACACCTGAGTTTTTGTAAAATTTTCAAAATTAAGATATTTTAACCAGAATTAGAATAATTCTCTCTTTCTACTCTAAATATTCCTTTGTCATAAGTGGTGTGGGGTTGGGTGACAGTGAACTGACTACAGCATTTTTGAAATCTAGTAAGGGGATGTTGATTTGGACATGCATTTGGTTTGGGTTTAGTAGGGTGTGATTTGTGTGGTTCCTAATCATGTCTATGTAAAATTATTACTCGACATCTGTGTCAACTTACCCAGTGTTGCAACACACATGAGCTAGACCCTAGGTCACACTGTGTTATGAATATATCCTCAAGCATGAGGAGAAAGTGAAAGGTAGCAGAGAGGTAGGCTTGGGGTAACAATGCAACAAAAGCTACTCTGTTAACATTTATTCAAATATTACAGCTCATACATGAGAAAATCTTTCTAAGAGACTTCTCACATTTGACAAAAATTCTAAACATTTATGCATACTGATAATGCGTTGCGAAGCTAAAAGAAATTCTTCTAAAGTATCAATGAAATTATGGAAAATAAATGTCAATCATCCAAGCTATAGAAAAAACTGAATTATCTTTCTATCTTCTTTATAAAAAATATGACAACATTGTTGTCATATGAGGAAGCAACACAACACTCATAGTAAAATACAGGAAAAATGATACAGAGGTGAGCTGGGTAGTATTAATAAACATATTACTTTTTCCTAGATTTTATCATGTTTGTGGTACTTATGAGGTTTTATAAACATAATTGTGTTGTGATTTTTTTCTCATTTAAAATAATTCATTCCCACTCCAAATTTTGAATTCATATCTTTATACCTACTTTTATAGAATGGTTCCTTCACATTGTATAATCACTAAAAATAACAAAAAGACTGGATCTGTACCTCTTTCACAATGACTGTTTTATACCATCTTCTTGATCCACAAACATTTGACTCAACTTTCCTGACCCTCTTCTCAGCCCCCAACACTCACCCTCATACTTGACTTTCTGTTGATGACTGCGCTTGCCTCACACCTCTCAGCAGAGAGAGTGCCTTCAATCTCCCACCCTCCTCTACCTGCACTTAAACTCTCTGCCCACCTTCTTGCTCCATGGGAGATGAAGTCTTTCAACCTATCCAGTCCCATCTTTTTTTTTTTTAAGGGCTATGGACCCCAGTTCTTCCTTAGCCTTTCAGAGAGCTTACTGTGTCAGTCATCCACTTCCTCCAACATTAGTCCCTCTTTTTATGAGTTCCCTTTTATCTACAGCACCTCAGCTTTCATCTAAACTCAACAATCTACCTTTTTGAAATGTGCGTTTTAAGAGACTCTAAATTATAGTATCTATGCATTAGCTGCTTCTCACAATTTCATTGTGTCAGACTAGTTTACTCCAATAACAGTAAAGATTAATATTTTAAAAGAACCTACTTTTCAGCTCATGGAAAGCATGCCGTTTCTATAGAATCCTTATTGTCAAAACTCTAAGGTAGAAATTCCTGCTGAAATAGGCTTGTACTATCAGAGATGACTGTTTCATCTGTCACAGCCTGCATAGCTTTAAAATATAATTTGTTATTTATTACAGATATTTTTTGTACAGTACTTTTCCTAGGGTAGACAAAATTGTAAAGTTTGTATTCTGGAGAAAAGATACGTTATTTGTTTTATGTTTTGTCAAGAAGATCTTAACCAAAAAAGTAAATAGTCTTTATTCTTATCTTGGATCAAAATGAGTATATTTTTCATTTTTTGGGAGTGTAAAAAGGAAAGCATGGTGAAAATATTTTATAATAACTAATATTTGATGAAACTCTTTATTTAAATAAGAAGATACTAATTATCAACTTTGTGATGGTCATAGGGGTAAATCTCCAACCGGATATGAGAAATTGAAATCCATGCGGTCCTTTCATAGCAAGGTATTCATACACCAAGGTTTAAAACTTAAAAATAGGAGAAAATGGGAATAACAACAATGTGTGTAATTGGCACTGCACTAATTCCTTTGCAATCAATAAGGTAATTGGCTAAGTTTAAACAAGCAAATAACTAACACATAGTTGAGAAGCTTGGCATTTGATCACTAGTTTTAGCACAGTGTTTAATAATAACAATATGGCAACTAGCTCCTTTTATTGAAGAGAGAGGAGCCATAGTAACAAAATCTTACTACACGCACAAAGAATCCAAATAAATGTTTATTCAATTCCTTACCACAATCTAGGGTTTGTAATTCAATTTATACAACGTTCCAATGGGTCATGAATATTGGTGATTTCATTTTCTGTCATCTTATTCCTGAGTTTCCTCATGGGCACTGGGCCTGAGCTAAACTTGCCAGGGTGTGCAAGTGCTCTGCATCACACATTTTCAGCAGAGATTGTGCCCTCTCAGGCTCCAATCCTGCACCATTCAAACCTATCTCTTTTTTGTCTCTTTCTTTCCTTCTCAATCTCCTGCCTTCTACCTAGGCAGTTTGTCATACTCTCTTTCATCCAGTGTCATGACTGAGTAGTGGAATGGGGAACTTTGGATCCTTAGGGCAGAAATGGCTTGGGTGACCAGCCTTTATGATGGATTGGCTTCTGGGTGGAATATGTAAAACTAAACAAATAAATAAGTTAAAACGAACTTTATCACTGGACCTCTTTGAAGAAATACATCCTACTAGTATAGCTCCTGTACCTTATTACTCTAAAAAACGTGAATTACATTCTAAATGGCCTATATTTGTTATTTTGGCCTTGGAGGGTACCTGTCTTAAGGAATGGAGGTGTGCAAGAAAAACTCATGTTTCTCCATGTGTATTTATTTAATGAATAAATGCATTGTTCTGAAAATGCTTTATTACAACAGAACCTGTTGTGGACAAATCAACTATGTGATACAATAGCAGAAGAAAATTTATAGAAGTATAGTCAGCCATAATTTCAATCTTATGGATACATGTGAAATAGATGCATTATAGTATTGACCTAACATGTATTTGGAATAAATTTAGAGGACAATACAATAATTTTTTTGTGATATATTCAATTATTATTGTTATGCTGAATTGACTTAAAATGTGTTTTTACTGTAGAGTAAGAGTCTTATAATTAGACACCTGGAAAGAACACATAAAGTGATTTGAAGAATAGGAATTTTGAAAAGGACATTACATATCAATCAGCTAATATATATTAAAAGCGTCTACTGTGTTTGAGGTAGAATGTTGACCCTCGTGGTGATTTAGAGATGAAACACTGTCTCTGGCCTGGAGAAATAACCCTTAAGAATACTGATGCCTACTAATATCATGTGATTTATCAAGTTATATACAGTCAAATGGTAGCAAAGAATGATTGAGAATCATCAACAAAGGAAATGATTGTTTTAATTATTTATTCATAATTCTAAAAGAAATGTACATCTGTAGAGGTCACTTTAAGACATTATATCTCCTAGATGGGAAGCAGGAAGAACAAAGCCAGAGATTCATAAAATTGGATGGAATTTGAGTGATTAATCAGTGACATCAATAAGGCTGAAAAAAAAATGTGTAGAAAGTATAGTTAGCTGCTAAGTTTAGAAAAGGAGAACCACTGTGATTCGAGGGTTTTCCATGAGGAAATGTTGCCTAACTATCTTATTTGGAAATGATATAACTGTAGTAGAGATTGGTGTATGACGATCCCAAAACAAAATTTCTAGGGCCAGTAAGACCATGGAATTAATTCCGTTCACACTGGATTCATGCTTCTGAAGACAACTTTTGATTAACATTAGAGTTATCCTATTATATAATCATAAGGAAGAAACACAATATGAAAGTGACTATTACTTTAAATTTGATAATTAAATTTTTCTTTAATCATTTAGCATTCAATGTAATGAATCCAATTTTATTAAGAGACATAGAACAGGTCAAAATTTCTGTTTCATCTTGTGTCAATTTTAAAGAAATTTGTCAACTTCATCTAAGTTGTTGAATGTGTTGGCCAAAAATTCCTTTGTAATAGTTTCTTATTTTTTATCTGCAGAATCTGTAATGGTAATTCTTCTTTCATTCTTGAAATTGGTGATTTGTATTCTCTTTTTATGTTGATCAGTCTAGGGAAGGGTTAGTCAATTTTGTTGCTGCTTTCTGAGAACCGTTTTCTTTGTTGTTTTATTTTGTTTTGTTGTTTCTTTTCTACTTCACTGATTTCTGCTATCATATTGATTATTCCCTTTCTTTGACTTTGCTGTACTCTTTGTCTAAATTCCTTAAATTTTTTTTATCATGCAGATCTTTTATTTTTTTCCAGCTTTCATGAGGCTGGTTAGGATATATTATACAATGTGATGTTTTGATATGCATACACATTGTGAATGCTAATTAATATATCATTTACCTCTTTGCTACCTTTCTGCTTGTGTGTGTGTGTGTGTGTGTGTGTGTGTGTGTGTGGTGAGAATATTTAAAATCTACTCTCTTAGCAAATTTTAATTCTACCATGCAGTGTTATTAACTACAGTCACCATGCTGTCCATTATATCTTTTTTCTAAAGTCTTAAGGTAGTACCATAGGGCATTGCTCTTAGATAATTCTTTGCTTATATAAGCATTTAACACTATAAATTCCCCCATAAAAGTACTGTTTTAACTTTATTCCAAAATATTAATATAGTAAGATTATAAATATTATTGTTTTAAATATTTTATAATATTCCTTGTGACTTTTAATCATCCCTGCTATTGCTGTTATCGTTGAAGAAGAAGTAATGAACCATGTGCCCTACTCCTGAAGAAACATTTTAGTAGTTAAACTTAGTGACACCATGGACAGGTTTAGCATAGATTTATGATTATATTATATGAATGGAAGGATATAGGAAAGGCTAGATTATACTCAAATCTAGTATTTCCTACATTAAAATAATTTGATTTTTTGTTCCACTTCTTAGGCTACTTTGATGCACTTGCACTAAGGCAAATTTAAAAAATCTAGAAAACAATACAGAATAATTTTGTGAAAATAAATTTTAAATCAAAGAAATTCTTTGTTGGAAGATAAAATATCCCTATGGATTCAAAACAATAACTATTCTAGGTTCACAGAGTGAGTATTAGGAATGGTGAAAATAATGAATAACACGGTTCCTTTAAATGTTTATATTAACCTTCGCCATCTTCAACTTGGGCTCTTGAATATCAACAACTTCCCAAGTTACTAATTTCTTCTTTCCCTCCTCTTTTATTTCTTTACTTTTTATGTTTAGGGAAAAATAGAGTATGAGTAAATTATGTAGTTTGACATCCAAATTTTTTCACAATCTGGTCAGATGCACCTCTTCAATTTTAATATGCCTCCATAATTTCTCTGTTCTACCCATTCCCTTCCATCTACCTCTTCTCCCACTCACTTGGATGTTACTACCCCTTCTCTTGTACCCTATTTCTATTATGGAGCTATGATATTGTGAGATTATATATCCATATATATATCTGTATCTGTATCTATATCTACCTATATTATATATCTATATCTATATCTACAGAGATCTAGATATACATATATATATATATATATAATTACACTCTCAGTATCTGGCACAATTAGATGTTCAATAAATGTTTTATCAGATTATAGATGATGGTGAGAATGATGGATTATAAATCATCATGTAGATATATATCTACCTACATAGGTATATCTATATATCTACATGTATAGATATATCTACATCTATATCTACATATATAGATATATCCAGATATATAGATAGATATATCTAGACAGATAGATGATATAGATACAGATATAGATATAGATACAGATATCTATAGATATCTGCCTGGTTCCTGAGGCAGAGTTACTAAAATTGGTAGTGCTATGAGACTCTTCTGTTCGAATATTTGATCTTTGATTCTGGTTGCTGATTTGATCTTTGACTCTGGTTGCTAAGATGTTTGTAATTCCCTGAGTGATAGAAACATCTGATACACAGTTCCTAAATCCCTTGGAATTTCCTGGGTGATAGGAATGTCTTTTTTTCTAATGAGCACACGGCCCAACTACTGGATAGCCTTAGGATGGGGCTGGTTGCCAGGGGAACCAACCATGTGACTAGAGGGGTTGGAACTTTAAGCCTCATCTCCTCACTACCCCCATCCTAGGGGAAGGGAGAGGGTCTGAGGGTTGAGTCAGTCACCAACAACCAATAATTTAGTCAATCATACTTACATAATGAAGCCTCCACGAAAGCTCAAAAGGACAGGATTGGGAGAGCTTTCAGGTGGCTGAACACACAGAAGTGTCTGGAAGGTAAAACATGCAGAGAAGTCATGGAAGCTCCATGCCTCTTCCCACATGCCTTGTCCTATGCATCTCTTCCATCTATCTGTTCATCTGCATCTTTTGTAATATCCTTTATAATAAATGAGAAAACGTAAGTAAATGTTTCCCTGAGTTCTGTGAGCCTCTCTAGCAAATTAATTGAATTCAAGAAGGGCATCATGAGAGCCCTGATTTATAGCCAGTTGTTCAGAAGCACAGACCACAACCTGGGACTTGCAATTGGCATATGAAATGGGGGTACTTTTGTAAGATCGAGCCCTTCCCTCGTGGAGTCTGCACTAACTTTGTTTAGTATCCGAATTGGGTTAAATTATATGACACCCAGTTTGTATCCACTGGAGAATTGGTTGTTGGTGTGGAGAAATACCTACACATTTGGTGACCAGAGGTGAAGTATTTTGTGTTATTTGGCCCTTGTTTTGTCCTCAGGGCCCCTTAATGATTATGATTATTTCATCGTCTTGATTCTTTTACTTCTTCAACTCCTTTTCTCAGTTATTATCTCCATTATTAATTTTAAATAATATATTTTTAAAATATATTAAAGAACTATTATTTAATATATTTATCTTTTTATATTTTGTCCCAGGCTTCCTTACACTTCCTTATATTCTCAGTATCTGGCACAATTAGATGTTTAATAAATATTTTATCAGATTATAGATGATGGGGAGAGTGATGGATTACAAATCATCATTGAGAGATTGTAACTCATAAACTGCTTGTTTTGTTTCTTTTCTTTTATAGGTACATTCAGAGAAGAACAGAAATGTACATACCGATTTCTGATGCAGGGGTTTATCTGCAAACAGACTGACCAAGTGGTCCTAGTTCTTGATAGTGCTGATGCCACTTGGGCAAACCAGAAGTTATATCCAGTTGTATCTGTGACTAGTGGTTTTGTTGACATCTTTAGTAGTGTAAATGCCAATTTTCCCTGCTCTACCTCTGGGTCGGTGTCTACTTTCTATACCATCTTACCCACCAGGCAAATCACCACGGTCTGCTTCATGGATCAAACTCCTCAAGTTTTACGTTTTTTTCTATTGGGGAACAAAAGTACCTCCAAGCTTCTCTTGGCTGTATTTTACCATGAGCTCCAGAGCCCCCACGTCTTCTTAGGGGAAAGTTTTATTCCACCCACTCTGGTTCAGTCGACTTCCTTATTGCTGAATGAATCTACCGGTGCCAACTATTTCAGCATCATGGATAACCTCTTGTATGTTGTCCTACAAGGAGAGGAGCCCATTGAAATACGCTCAGGTGTTTCCATTCACTTGGCCCTCACTGTTACGGTTTCAGTCTTAGAAAAGGGCTGGGAAATAGTAATACTTGAAAGACTAAGTAATTTCTTACAGATTGGCCACAACCAAATCAGATTTATTCATGAGATGCCTGGCCATGAAGAGACCTTAAAGGCCATTGCTGACAGTCGAGCAAAAAGAAAGCGCAATTGCCCTACTGTGACTTGTGCTAGTCATTATAGAAGAGTCAGTCAACGTAGGCCTCTCATGATGGAAATGAACTCATACAGGGTTTCACTACCAACAACTGTGGAAACTATCTCAAAAGTGATTGTCATTGAAATTGGTAATTTGCCAACAGTAAGGAGCAATGGAATGATTTCATCCTTATCAAGTAACAAATTACAGAATTTGGCTCATCAAGTCATCACTGCTCAACAGACTGGAATACTAGAGAATGTTCTGAATATGTCTATTGGGGCCTTACTAGTTACCCAGTCAAAGGGAGTCATTGGCTATGGGTAAGTACTAGTTATATTCACATCCAAATGAGGGCTGATTTCTTAGGTCCATATTGACATATGTTGCAAATGTCAATCTACTTACACTGAATCATAAAACTCATCTGCTTTTTAAGATAAGAATAAAATTCAAAGAGTCATTTAAAGACTTAAATTCTTAGTTTTTAGATTCTGTATTAAATTCATATTTTTCATGATTATTCTATTTCCAAGATTGAAGAAAAATTATGTTTTTATTTCTTAAAGTGAAAAACATGTAGGAAGAGATTTTTTTTGAAGTACTTGTTTTTAGTTCATTTGTCCATTTATTTATTTATTTAGTGAATTTAAGCAATGGGCTAGGTTCTAGGGTAGATAAAGTGAAATCGATATTATTCTGTTGCTACTGATATATCATTTTATTTGTGATAGTGTTAATAAGCTATTAGTATTTAATGGGTATTGATTACTTCTATACAACTGTCACCAGTGGATGTGGAATTTGCTAGAACTTAAATAAAAAGCAAAACTAAAAAGAAAACCATGTCTTCACATTTGGAGAAATAATTCAGCTAATACATTGATTGTCCTTTTGTACACAGAGAGACATATCCAAATGAAAGTTTAGTTAGTGTTTTTGTGTTTATAATAGAGATAGATGTTCTTTCCTGCTATACATTGATATATAGAGAAGATTTAAAAAAAAGTGCAAGCAAATGTTTCTGGATGTGGTTGATTTTAAGGCCTTTGGGAATTGTTAACTTAAAATTAAAAAGTACTCATAGCTTATTATTATTCACAACTTAATCAATTTTGGATATTTTTGTCAACTACAAAACCTTCACCATGTTAGTGACATTATTAGAATATTATGGATGGTGGTATGAGAATTAGAATGCTCAAATAAATGATGCAGATGCATCTTAGCTTATATTTAGATATCTTTCTTTCAGCTCAATTTTATTTAGATCCCACTGAGTTTTTGTAAGTATATTATAAGTATACATACAGGAATAATTTTTCTCTAGCAAGAAAGTCAGTTTACTGCTTAATTTTACTTAGATTTTACAGTACTGAGCTTTTTAATAGGTCATCATTCCAAAACGACTGATTTTATATAAAAGAAGAGTCAGTGAATATATTATGCTTTTAACTAGAAAGATAGAAAAGTCAATGAGTAGAAGCAATAGAAGTACATCAGAGGAAAACCAGCAGAGAGTGGATCCCGCACAAGTTCAGGTATAGGCACACATATATGTGGGGCATGCCATTCTATGATGAGGAAGTGAAACAGCTTCAGGGGAAAGATCACTTTTATTTATCACCCAATATTTGTCATAGCCATCATGTTTTTTACTTTTGACTCAGCTATTTCTGATTTAGTAAGAAACAGCTGAATATTTATAATACAGCATTGATTTTCTGTTGGAATATGTTCTATCCTCCATCTCTCTCTTTTTCTTTAGTATTTTAAAAAATATTTTCTAGATTAAGAAAAAGAGTAAATCTTCCAAAGATAAAGAAGGGCTGCTTCTTAAGTATAGCTGAACAAATCTCTCCAGAATGAGAAGCGCCATATCCTATGTCATTCAAGGAGTTTTAGTGACATTTCCCATGTTTCCCAGTGTTGTACAGTATGATACACACACACACACACACAGACACACACACACCCTGACACAGGTTCCAGGGCCAGTCTTGTTTCTTTCAGCTTTGATCACAGTCAGCTGGGTCTTCCATTGAACTCACTGGAGAGCTATTGACAAGCCAATGAATTGACCTTGAGCCTGCAGAAATGAGTCTAGAGTGCAACCCTTGGAAAAGTACCAAGGATGTTCTCCTGTGGTTTTCTGCTGTTAATGTAATGGGGTTATGTGCATTTCAGTAAATTCAGGCCATATTGGACACATTTTTCTAAGAAAGTACTAGCTACTTTCAAAAGCTACCAACTTTGGGTCAGGTGTGATGGCTCACGCCTGTAATCTCAGCACTTTGGGAGGCAGAGGTGGGTGGATAGCTTGAGCCCAGGAGTTTGAGACCAGCCTGGGAAACATGGTGAAACCCCATCTCTACAAAAATACAAAATTAGCTGAACGTGATGGCACATGACTGTTGGAAGGCTGAGTTGGGAGGATTGTTTGAGCCTGGGAGACAGAGGTTGCAATGAACTGAGATTGTGCCGCTGCACTCCAGCCTGGGCAACAGAGACAGATCCTCTCTCAAAAAAAAAAAAAAAAAAAAAAGAAATGCTACCAACTCTGTTTTGTGGGAAGAAATGGAGTAGCCATCTACTTTTAAAGTAAATAATACCCAGTGAATTTGTTTCTTCTTCTGGTCTTTATCCTCCTCTAGAGGCATCTAGATTCAAGCTTCCTCTGCTTAGCTAAGTTTCATCACCCTGTTTTCCAATTTCCAAAACTTTGTTGACCTCTGCTATCATTTGTTGTCTCCTTGCTTGTTTTCTTTATTCTTGATTTAAACAATTTTCATTCATTTTTATTTTTTAGATAATTTCACTGGAGTTTATAAAGGGAGCAAAGATAAGCACATGTTCAATATGCCCTTTTTAAACTAGGGGTTCTCTAGGAGAATTTTATTTCTGTTCACTGTCTTTTATCTGGATCCTGGCAGGACACAATTTATATTGCTTGTTTTCCTTTCAGAAGAAACTTGACTTTGCTCCTTTGAATATCCTTTCCTCCTTTCTCTTCTCCCTCCCTCTCTCTTGCCTCATTCATTCCCATAATAAAAACAAAATCTCTAAATAATATTCTTTGCCATATAAAATTAAATATCTGTGTATCTCTTATAAAAGCTTAGCTATTAAAATGCCAAAGCTCTCTATGTCTGGCAGAATTTCTAAAATAGCTTACCAAAATGTGCCTCTCTAATACCCCAAACCTATAAATATGATGAGTTAGCACTCTTATTATTATACTGTGTTATGTAACACAGTTGATCTTAAGAGATGGACAATATCTTGAATTTTCAAGGTGGGCCCAATCAAAGACATGGGCCCCGAAAAAAGGAAGAGCTTTCTCCAGCTATGGCAGAAGAGGAAGGCAAGAGAGATTCCAGATACGAGGATTTGATGTGTAGGGGCTTTTAAGATGGAAGGAATCACATGAAAAGGAATCAGGTAGATTCTGAGTAGAGAGTGAATTTTAGCTGACAGCCAGTGTGGAAATAGAGACCACAGGGACCTCAGTTCTTTTAGTTTTTAAAGTTTTTAAAAAATTTACTTTAAGTTCTGGGATACATGTGCAGAATATGCAGGTTTGTTACATAGGTATACATGTATGATGGTTTGCTGCACCTATCAACCAGTCATTAGGTTTTAAGCCCTGCACACATTAGGTATTTGTCCTAATGCTCTCCCTCTTCTACCCCCTGACAGGCCCGGATGTGTGATGTTCCCCTCCCTGGGTCCATGTGTTCTCATTGTTCAACTTCCACTTATGAGTGAGAACGTGTGGTGTTTGGTTTTCTGTTCCTGTGTCAGTTTGCTGAGAATGATGGCTTCTAGCTTCATCCATGTCTCTGCACGGGACATGAACTCATTCTTTTTTATGACTGCATAATATTCCATGGTGCATATGTGCCACAATTTCTTTATCCAGTCTATCATTGATGAGCATTTGGGTTGGTTCCAAGTCTTTGCTATTGTGAACAGTGCTGTGATAAACATACATGTACATGTGTCTTTATAGTAGAATAATTTATAATCCTTTGGGTATATACGTAATGGGATTGCTGGGTCAAATGGTATTTCTGGTTCTAGATTCTTTAGGAATTATCACACTGTCTTCTACAATGGTTGAACTAATTTACACTCCCACCAACAGTGTAAAAGTGTTCCAATTTTGCCATAGCCTCATCAGCATCTGTTGTTTCCTGACTTTTTAATAATCGCCATTCTGACTGGTATGAGATGGTACCTCATTGTGGTTTTGCAGGGACCTCAATCCTGTAGTCACAGGAAATGCATTCTTCCAACAACCTGTTTGGAAATGAGTTCTTCCTGAGATCCTCTGCATAAGCAGTAAACCCAGCCAAGCCTGTCTGGACTCCTGACCCATTCCCTGGAGATAACACATTTGTGTTATTGTAAGCCACTGACTGTGGTAATTTGTTATACAGCAATAGAAACTAATATGCTATGTCACATGAAACTCTTTGTTTATGTCATTGCCTTGAACTTTGGGCTGTGAAAACAGTTACCATGAGGGTAAGCATGACACTGTGGGAGTGTGTATCTTTGCGTGTGCACATGCATATGTGTGCATACTTATCACAGTAGTGGCTTTTAAAGTTCCCCCATTCTGCATAAGGAGCACCCTATTAGGCTGCTTTGGAATAGAGAAGAAAACTAGGAGAGCCAATAAGTGATACAAGTCTACTAGCATTCAGTCACCTATAATGTTTTCTCTTCTGCATCATCTCCTCTTTATGTATCCTGGGCACCTGCTTTCTTGAAAAGAGCTGTTTGGAGGATGAAAGAGTAGAATGTTTCTATCAGCAAGGAAGTACGTTCTTTTCAAGATTGGCCGAATGTTCTTCCTAGAGGAGATTCCTGTATTGCTGACTTGTCTCTTTTCTTCCCCATGACATAACCACAACTTTGCCATTAAAGAGTGTTTTTATATCATTTCTTCTTTTCACTACAGTACAAATTTACTACTTTGTTTAATTGGGTGGATGGCAAAATTTATTGTAATCTTATTTCATATTTGTGGCTTTGTGGGAAAGTGAGATGTTCTACATAAGCAAGCTTTCTATACGATTAAAAATTATTCCTTTAATAACAAGCATTTTAAAAAGTCTTCAACTCAAATGTAAAAAAAGGCAAAGATTGCATAATACTCAGGCTTATTAAATGGGAAATAATGTGGACCATTCACATTTGTTATGATGATTCATGGTCATCATTAAATCTATCATTTACTTCACAATCCTGTTTTTGCAGTGATGCCCTTGGGTGCTATTTTTCTTATACTGAATGGGCCAAACCACTAAATCTTTAATTCTTGTCCTTCAGTTAATTTTTTTCTGCTATTTTTCTCTGAACAGGATGTTAATTATAATCTGTTGCTGCTGTTGACATATCCACATCCAGAAGTTTTAATTTCAAAATCAGACTACACTACGTTAAAATTAATTAAGAATTATTTGTACGCATGGTGAACTCATAGGTAAATGTAATAGACCCTTGAAAGCTTTCATTTCAATTTTTTAAAATTCCCCAATGTTAACCAAACAGCTATTACATTCAAAATATCATATGGCCCCTAGAACAATCTGGAGATTTGAAAATTGATGGATATGAAAAACAACATTTATTCAACTATTTAATGAGAAGATGTTATACTAAATCTCATTCCATATCTATTACAAATAAATCATTAATTATGTAGCTGCTTAACCATTAATCTAGTTTTTCATAACATTGAGTATAAAATTTTAATCTTTATAATATTTATTAGGTGGCCAAGGTTTTAACTTATATTCCCAAGTGTGCCTAAGTACATTGTAAATAACAATAAATTATCATTCAATATATCACATATAGTGAAATGTAGCCTGTTTTACTTTTCCATTATTCTAAAACTCCTGTGAAACCAATATCTTGCATTAAATCTTTTCCATTAGAAGGACCTTGAGGGATTTCTGTTTTCCTAACCAGACTTATGACTGCTACAGCTCCCCAGTGTAAACAGGAAATTTTGGTTATTTTGCATATGATCTTCAAAAATGCAGTTTTCATTATCTTAGATAAAATAGTCATGCTAGATTTATTATAAAATATTGTTTTTACCAACTAAAATACTTAGGTTTTTGTCCCCTGATTTTTTGCTTATAATTGACTTTACTTATCCTTCATTGTCCTTATGTCCTGTTAAACCAATCTAGGCTTCCTTAGCAGCTAGTCAACTCTTAGAGGTGTTTTTCCCCTGAATTGTTGGAAGATGTACTGTGTTTATTCTGTGTCTTTATATACTTCTGATCCACTGCAACCTGCACCTAGGGCTACTGAAATCTCATTTTTAAATGAATAATTCCAAGGAATCACGAGAGTTTAATCAGAACAATCATAGAATAGAAGTAAGCACACTACTTGAGGAGTGACCCAGAATATGAAGTTGGTCAGGCCAAGATGAGTAGTAGTTTTTCAGAAGCAATCAGTGACCTAAGAACAGAGGGGATGCATAATGGGTACTGATTTGGCAAAGTGTTACTATAGCAACATGTACTGCACGCTTACAATGTGCCAGGCTTGGAACCACTGGACCACAGTGTCAGAAAAACTGTCAGATTGGCCGGCCATGGTGGCTCATGCCTGTAATCCCAGCACTTTTGGAGGCCGAGGCAGGTGGATCATGAGATCAAGAGATTGAGACCATTCTGGCCAGCATGGTGAAACACCATCTCTCCTAAAAATGCGAAAATTAGCTAGGCATGATGGCACATGCCTGTAGTCCCAGTTACTTGGGAGGCTGAGGCAGGAGAATTGCTTGAACCCGGGAGGTGGAGGTTGCAGTGAGCCGAGAATGGGCCACTGCACTCCAGCCTGGCAACAGATAGAGACTCTGTCTCAAAACAAAATAAAACAATAACAACAAAAGAAAAACCTGTCAGGTCATAAGACATTTCTTCCCTCTTAAGAGTTGACTATTTGCTAAGAAAGCCTAGATAGGTTTAACAGGGAGCATCATACCATGAAAAGTAAGTAATATTGTATCTATCAACACAGAAGAATAACCAGAAAAGTCATTCTTGTCTTACAAAATATATAGAAGGTTATTCTTGAGGGGGAGAGGTCATGGTGTTCTACATTTTTGCATGTTTCACAGTGCCTTGAACAATGTACACAGTAGAAGGATTAACATATTTTTTAAACATATAGAAATATGTTGACATTATTTTTGTATTTTCCCAATATAATAACATAACAGATGTTAATATATTTGTTCATTCTTTAGAATTGACTGAAGAATTTACTTTTTTTTTCAGGGTACAAAATTGTCCAAAATCATTTTACAATTCAAATCCCCTTGTGGCACATATAGAATATTCAACCTTATCTAGCCTATTTAAAACAAGAGAGATACAAAATACTCAGGACATCCTGAAACTTTCAATCAAAAAATGAGGTTTTTTATGGGAATTCAGGTAGTAGCTTTGAGAAGAAGGTTGAAGAGAGAGCAGCTCTGATTTCCACCCCAGCTTCACCTCACCCACCACAGTAGGTCTTGCTGAGAGCCAGTTTTCACTAATAAAACTTATTTGTTTTCTGAGTTTTCCATGAAAATAGAAACAATTCCATCTTCTACAGGGTAAACGTTTCAGATCTGGTGGAATCAAAAAGCAAGAGTTGACATGAATAGGAGAGATCTCTTAACCAGAAATTTTCTGTATTTTCTTGACTTTTCTCCTTTAGCCTGCATTTAAGCATCGTAGAAAAAAAATTCTTTCACATACCTAACGTGGTAGTGGAAACTGTTAAATAATGGTAAAAACTGGGACGAATGGAGGGAACTTTTCTCCCCCATTTTTTAAAGTTTGGCTGTAGGTCCTTCTGCCTGCAGGCTACAGTCACATTAGCAGTTGGAAATTGGATAACGACAGCACAATGACAAATCCAGGTTGCTTGCAATAAGTTGCTAATCCCTTTGCTTTAATATTGGAGCAGCATGTAATGATGTTTGGACATCACTCCAGTTTACTGACGACCCCACTGGGGCCAGCAATAGAACCTTACAACTGTCTAACAAGGCGTCAGGTGACTCCCGTCGTCACAGCAACGGACACTGGAATCTAATCTTCCCTCCATCCCTTCTAGCACCCAATAACGCCTAGATTATATAAGTGGCCCATCATTGCTTGGTAACTTGAATCAATTAACGTTAATTCGCACAATGCTATGATGTATTGTGATCACTTTCATTTCAGGGAAGGGGGAGAAATTGCTATAAGTCACCTAAAATGAGGTTGTCTGTGGTGCTGAGGTATTAATTGGGTGTCCATATTAAATGCAAAAGGAGCCCCATCGTGAAAGGAAAGTGGATGAGTGACTCTCTTGGCTGCTATTGACCTATCAGAAGAAGACAGTGCCCTTTTCCTTTGCTTTTATCTATTACAGTTTTCCCTATTGCGTGTCAAGTTGATGTATTATAAAAAATTCATTTGGTGACCTTTCACCCCCTTAGCAGATTAAACAATTTCACTTCGATGGCATCATTAACAGGACCCTGCATTTAATGATGATTTCTCTAAAAGGCCACGGAGATTCGATTTTAAGCTAACAGATTTATTGCACTATTATAACATATCGTAAAAAACTGTACCACCTACGGTCAGGTTTTAGGATAGAAACTGTTTAAGAGTTTATGTGGAGCTTAAAGTGGTATTACCTTGGGATATGCTGCAGCAGCAAGTCTGTGACCTCCAGTGAGATGCTGTTTACATTTAACAAGAGATGTTTGCTCACAATAAACTTTAAAGTGTGTCAGGAATGGGCCTTTTAGTGGGTGTTGAGGCAGTTGGTTTCCCTCCCTTCGTCTCTAGAGTCAATGTACTTATGTCAGACTCTTTGATGGGGTCTTTCAGTTTCTTTAACCCACACTGCTTGCCTGCATCCTAGCCCCCATCAGAACGAAATTAAGGAATAGGTTAGGGGAGAAATAGGATCTGATAACAATGTTAGAATTTTCTAATAACTGGAACCCATAGAGGGATAGAATTAATAGCATGGATTTAAAAAATCTGGTTTAAATTTTTCCCTTTTAAAAAGGAAAGGAGCCATAGCCACTCAGGCTAAGCAAACTAAGAAATGATGATTGGGCTAGTGTGTATTGAATTCCCAGGGAGGGATTCCAGTCAAAAAGCCAGGGTCTTAGCTGGTAGACGACTAAAGAGCTCCTTAGGACCACATATTTGCACTCTGCCTGCATTTCCTCGGATTCTCAGGGGAGAAGAAAATCACTTTCTATGGAAACTTCATATTTTGTAATCCATTGTATTTGCTCTGCCACTATTTCCTCTTTCAGAACAGATCTTCACTTTTTTCTGACATGCACCTTCCGTGTTAAATAAATATTTTATCCTTTCCTCCTCATGTTGGAAAGGGAAGGTAGTTAGGAAACAGAAGAGTTGACTTACAAACATTAAATGGGAGAAAGCAAAGTAGGCTACTTTAAAAATAAATAAATAAATAAATAAAAGCCTCATTAGACCTGGCCCAGGCTATTGAGGATAACTCACCAAGGGATGCTCTGTGTCAGGATCCTATATATGATATGTGATGTCCAGGTGTCTCCATTTAGGATTGCCAAATATCTGTTGCGTACCTATGATATGTAATACACAATAGGCTGAATGGGTCAATAGGTGTATAATTTTATTTTAATGAAGGAGGCTCTGCCATCTGACATACCAAAACTCTGAGTGAAATACGTTTTACACTGTCGTGAATTATATAACTTATTTTGTATGTGTTCCATTTTGTTGCTAAGTCACGTCAGCACTTCATATGTTCAAAGGCAGTGAGAAGCAATATAGCTCATTGTTAACCGCTCTAGATCTTGGTCAACACTTACTATTTATAGGATCTTTGGCAAGTTATTGCAGCCTTATTGGGCCTCAGTTTCTTCACATATAAATAAGAGTACCTACCTCGTAGTGTCATTTTAAAGATGCAATGAATTTACACATGAACACTTTATCATGGTACTTGGTATACAGTAAGTGCTCAGTAAATATCAATTATAAGTATTATTCTCCTTAGGTGCTTCATGCCACTAAGGTAAATTAATTAATTAATGCTATTAATAGTTATTGAATCTATTTAGTACAAGCACACTTAGAGAATATAATTATGGCTTGTTGTGAAGATTAAATGAGCTGTTCTGTGTAAAATAGTGGTGTACTGGAGTTTGCTGTTGGGCGCCTCTTCCCAGCTCTGCTCAGTGATGTTATCTTGGCATCTTGGAATTAGCTATGGTGGTAGTATTTATGTCACAAAATTGGAACACACCCACAAATCAGGGCGTTATTTGGGAAAGCTTATTTAATAGCTACTATTGAACGTGTCCATGTCCTCTAATTTTAGTCTGATAAATCCTTTCACTGAGGCTTTTAGTTTTTGACTGATTTTAATAAATGGTGAAAAAAATATAAGCTCACAATTTGTGATTTTCCTTACCCCCAGTCCATTTTCTTTATAGTGAAGAAAACATATCAAATACATACATAATTAACCTTGCTATAAAGTAATGTTCACTACACAGTGTATTGTTTTCTAGAAACACAGGCAAACATGTATTTTCAATGGCGGTAGTGGATTGTGGAAAATTGCTACCATAGGGCTATGTGTAATCCTAAGGAAGTATTTTGTTTGTTTTTATATCTGCCAGAAATACAAGCAGTTTTAAGACTGGGAACTTGATATATATTCGACCCTATGCACTTTCCATCGTAGTCCAGCCTTCAGATGGAGAAGTGGGGAATGAGCTTCCAGTGCAGCCACAACTGGTATTTTTGGATAAGCAGGTAACTTTTCACAGGTATCAATTGGTCTTAAGAGCTGAGTAGTAGGTAGCATTCAGCGTAGGTTTTAGAGTTTGTCATCACTGATACACATTTACAGAGTGCCCACTGTGTGCAATTTGTTGCACTTAGAGCTTCTCACTACTTTCATCATTTTCCTTCCCCTTCACAGTCTTCCTTTCTTCTGTTTTCACTGAACATTCAGCATTTGATCAAGAGTAAAAACAAAATTCTGATACTTTTCTTCCCCCCACTGAATTCTTAAAGTAGGTTTCTCACATCCTCTCTGAAATCTAGCCTTTACAAAGAAGAAGATCTATATCTGAAGAAGTTTTTCATGTGCTAATGAAGGAACTTATGACACTGGATACATTACAGTTTTATTTATTTATTTATTTATTTTTTTAATCTCTCTTATATGTGGTTAAGTAAAACAAGTTTCTGTGCTTAATTCTAATTTCAGGATTTGTGTCCCGATTCTATTTTGTCTTTTCAATATTTACAAAATTCACAGGGAACTATGATTGTTGAATTGGCTTGCTCCTGTTTACAAATGCATCCCCTGGCGTGTTTGCAGAGAGAAACCTGTGGCACTGAGGTCCACACTTGGAAACCTGTCAACTTTGATCTAGTCTGGCACTCACCCAGCTCTCTCCTGTTTACTTCTCTTTACCTTTCCTTTCTTATGAACCTTCAGCACATAGTGCCATTCTTTTCTATAAACGTAGCTTTCCTTTCATCTCCTCACTGTCCTGTCCCAACTTGTCTTGCAATAATTTCCTTACTCTTCTTTCAGTAAGTTAATTCTTATATATTCTTAACATGAGAAAGACAACTTTTTTTTATCACTTTCTTTCCTTTGTTTATTTCTCCTGAATATGTGCTTTATAAAAGCATACATCTAAACCATCTTCTTTTCTAACTTCACAAAATTCTCTTCTGAATCCAACTTTTTCTTCCTCCCTCCTCCTATTCCAATTTCTAGAATCGAAGAGTGGAGGCTCTGGGGCCCCCTTCAGAGCCATGGACAATTTCAGCTTCCCTGGAAGGGACATCAGACTCAGTGCTAAAAGGTAGGTAAAGTATCTGTGACTTTCAGATATCTATTATCACTTTATCTGCACAGAAAATGTTTACACCCATTAGGAATTCACAGTGAAATTGGTAATACTGAATTTCTTCAGTAATTTGAAAGGAAATGCTTTCATCCATAGTCTACAGTGTCAGTGTCTGTGAAAAGGAAGATTAGGCTGGCAGCAAACCCTAAAGTCACCACCTTTTCTCTCCCTTCCTTTTCACAATAAAGCAATGTTTTCAACATATTCATATCCTTAAGGTAGTGTAAAGAAAATTACATGGCATCTTTGGTGGGTATCAAATCCTAGGTTTTCTATAGTCCACTCAGGGCTCCTATAGCACACCCTTGTTTGGTACAGTATCGTGGACTGGCCAGGGAGCAATTTACCAGGTACAATGTGATTCCTTTAGGGAAATTAGAAAGACTTGCTCTCAGTGTTATGAATAAATTGCTTAGAGTTAGTTTTTCTCCTTTCCATCTTTGTCTACCCTCTTTACTTTCCTATTCTATCCCAGCACCTCTGCGAGCTCCACTTACTTTCCTTGAAGCTTGTTTATAGGAAAATCTATTTAAAATGCGGATTTTCACTTGGCCCAAGATAATCTGGCTACATATTCTGCCGAAGGACCCAAGAATGTGCACTTTAGGGCCTGTCTAGTGATAAACAAGCAGGTATAACATGATTTTTATGGTAAAAATAGTTTCTGAGTTCCAAATTGCTATCTAACCCCCCTCACACACAAAACTATTGAAACACAAATTACTCAAAGAGATACAAATTTTTAATTATTAAATAGTTCAATCATTGTGTTTTTATGTTGTAAAATAGGACGGTATCTTATCCACAGAAAATATGTTAAGGAGAATGTGCTCGAAAAACAGAATTAAGGCAAAGGAGCCTCATGACTAAGGGAGATAAAGGGAAGAGGTAAAGTAAGAGAGGTGCTGGAGCCAGGCAGATAACAGAGGACTTTGGGAACCATGGTGGGGAAGTTTGGGCTACACTTTTAGTGACATGCAAAGCCACTGGAGGTTTTTAAGCAGACCAGTTCCAAGGTCTGACTTGCATATTTAGAGGACCACTCTGCTCTGTGGAGGATGGATTGGACAATGGCAAGGGTGAACCTCCTGAGCCAGTTGGAAAGTGATTGCAAAAGGCCAGGCAAGAGATGATGGAGATCACAAGTGGATTGATTCAGAATGTCTTTTAGAAGTTGGATCAACAGAATCTACTGGGAGTAAAGAAAACAAGGACTTAAGGATGACTTTTAGGTTTTGATCTTGATATATTGGGTAGATATTGGTATTATTTACTGAAATGTGGAAGACTGGATCGGGAGCAAAAAGCAAGAGTTTTGATGATGAGAAACAAAAAAGGGTAAGTACAACCTGGCTGCTGGGCCAAATTAATATGCAGGTCCTTTTGATTTCAGTTTTAAGGCAGCAAGAACAGGAGGTTCTGTTTTACAGTTAATATAGTCTGTGTTCCAGGTGTCACAAGAGTTTTTTTTTTTTTCTCTTACCCTGCCTCCCTCAACATACCCCATATATTATTAATCATGCCTCTTACTAGAAACCTTCTCCCTATTGTGTGTAGTCAATTTCCCAACACACAGATCTTGCCTGATAGCCTCAAACTCTTCATGCATAGGGGTTTCTTCTCTGCACAAGGGGCCTAATGATTATCATAGCACCTTGAAATTCTTCCTCTACTTATGGGTAGGATTGTGTATTTCCTTCTCATTGGAGGGAGGCCCAATCATGCACAATATCACAGTTTGATTCTGGGCTTCACCTTGAGGTGAAGGGAAATTCATTTTATGTCAACCTGACATAATCTAGAATAGAAGGGTTTAGTGGAACATTCTAAAATCATCTCCTATATTTGGATAGGGAGCCAGAGATGACAACAGTCTGAAAAAGTGGATCTGTTAAATTCCTTTAATCTTTCCCATTAGTTTCAATGAGAAAATTTTAAAAGTGTCCCAAGAATTCAAACGGAACCATTGTGGAAGACAGTGTGGCAATTCATCAAAAAGCTAAAAACAGGACTACCACTCAACCCAGTAATCCCATTACTGGGAATATACCAAAAGGAATATAAATCGTTCTACCATAAAGACACATGCACACGTATGTTCATTGCAGCACTATTCACAATAGCAAAGACATGAGATCAGCCTAAATGCCCATCAATGGATAAAGAAAATGGAGTACATATGTACCATGGAATACTATGCAGCCATAAAAAAGAATTAGATCGTGTCTTTTGCAGGAATATGGATGGAGCTGAAGGCCATTATCCTTACCAAACTAATGCAGGAGCAGAAAACCAAATCCTCCACACAAGTTGGAGCTAAACGATGAGAATACATGGACACAAAGAGGGAAACGACAGATACTGTGGCCTACTTGAGAGTGGAGGGTAGGAAGAGGGAGACGATCAGAAAAAATAACTATTGAGTACTAGGCTTAGGGCACCTGTGATGAAACAATCAGTACAACAAACCCCAGTGACACAAGTCTACTTATATAACAAATGTGCACATGTACCCCTGAACCTAAATTAAAAGTTTAAAAAAATAATAATAAAATAAAAACAAAATATCATAAGCGAGGTGACTTATAAACAATTATAAATTTATTCCTCTCAGTTCTGGAAGCTGGAATCTCAGGATCAGAGTGGCAGCATAGTCAGTTTCTAGTGAAAGCTGTTTCCCATGTCACAGACTCCAAACTTCTAGCTGTGTCCTCATGCAGTGAGAGAGACAGGGCAGTTCTCTAGGGTCTCTTTCATAAGGATACAAATCCTATTCATGAGGGCTCCACTCTCATGCCCCAATCATCTCCCGAAGGCCCCACCTCCTAATACTATCACATTGAGGATTAGAATTTCAACATAAAAATTCCGGGAGAACATAAACATTCAATCCAATGCACCACCTAATACGATACAATCCTGGAAAACAATAAGATACTCTTGTCATGTCAACTGGTCATTATGTTGCTCTATAGAGAATTAGACACAATTTTACTCAGAGTTGTTTTTCCAAAGCTAAATTACTTGGGAGGTAGGTGGTGGTGTTAAGCATATGAGCAACAGAACCAGATGATCCAGTTCAAACCCTAGCTCTGCCCTCCGTGTGACCTTGGTCTAATTGGTTATGTCCATGATCTTTGGTTTCATTGTCTAGAAAATGGGGATAATATTGACAGTATCACCTTATAGGATTTTTATGAGATTCAAATGAGGCAATACATGTAGAGTATATAGCACAATGCCTAGCACGGAGGAAGTACTTGATAAACATCACCTACTATTCTAGCGCACAGCCAGAAGGGTTCTGAGAGCCTTGCAACTCAAAGTGTGGTTTGTACAGAGGGAGCAGCAGCATTTCCTGGAAACTCGCTGGAATGCAGAATCTCAGGCCCCACTCCAGATCTACTAAATCTGAATTTTCAGTTTAACAAGATCCCAGATGATTCCTATGTACGTTATGGTTTGAAACTAGTTGGTATGGCATAGGAACTGAGATTCTGAATTTTCAACAAACTCCCTGACACTGCTGCTTCTGGTCTGTTACCCACACTTGGAGTAGCACATCAAAGTTTGAGAAGTGCTGGCTTGAAGAATGCACAGTTCTGCCTCCTCAGTTTATAGATGAAGAAACTGACCTTTGAGAGCCTGGGCTGTGACGACTGAGGCCAGAGGACTCAGGCTCTATCCTTATCCTCTGTCCCAGCAGAGCAGGGGCAGGAATGCAGCTGGGTTCTATGACCTGCATGAGGACATCCTCCTGGGCTGTGTGCACACCACAGAGATTGCCCTTATCATCCAAGAGGCTACAAGATCCCTCTAAAAGCCAGGGCTCTGGCTCAGAGATGGAGGGCATGGGAAAAATTCCAGAAACATGTTTGGTACCTCGCCCAGGTGGTGGCATGGCACATTAGACAGGATACTGGCTTTGATGTCAGAGCATGGGTTGGAATAAAATTGCTATTACAGGATAACTATGTGATGTTGAGAATTCACCTCAACCCAAACCCCTGGGCTCCTTGAGCCCGGACCTCCTTATCTTTAAAATGAGTATGAGAATATGTTTAAGAAGAGAAGAAAAAAAAACGGTTCTGAAAAGGTTAACTGACTTATTAAAGTCACATGGCGGTCCATAGTAAATCTGGGACTCAGGCCAGCAGACCTTACTCTGAAATGTAGACTTTGAACAAAAATGTCAGGTCACAAATTGTCAGACCAGTGCAGTTCTCCAAGAGCACAGCAGATTTGAAATGAACTCACTCTCAGATTCTGAGATTCTGTATGCATATCAAGGTAAGTGAGACCCTAAATGGTTGTTTTAACGAATGCAATGTTATAATTCACACAGAGTCACTGTTGTACCTAGCAAATTCATAATTAGAGGTAATTTTGCACCTGCTGTCACCAGAAGATGGCATTTCCTTTAATTTAGCTTGATGCCATGATTATACTGTGGGAACGGCAGGAGACAAGGCAATCTCTCACTCCACTTCTAGAGAAAACACTCAGCCTTTAGTTTATAGTTATGATTAATAAAGCTACTCAGCATCTTGGAGTCATCAGCCACCACTTCTCGTCATGCTGATGCAGTCTTCCATAAGGCAGGAGCATGTGTCACCGCCCAACCTGTTGCAGAAACAACAAGAGGTTACTGGGTTCCTTTTTGGGTGAACCATCCCAAGAATTCCAGTTGAACCAACTTAAAAACATATCATTGAAGCGACTATGAATTTCAGGCCACTATGTCAGAGTCACAAAGAAACTTAATCTTATATTTCTATAACTGAACTTATTTTCTAGTTCCAGGCCCTGTTCCAGGAGTTTGGGATTCTTCTTTTTCTTTTCATGGGCTGCTTTAGTTTGGGATGACTTACCTGGAGCCAAGTCAGTAGGGAAGAAGGTCACTTAGACGTCCACTGAGAGGCCTCCATCTGGTGCTGATCAGCAGTCCTCAGTGGTCATGGCTGTTTCCTCCTATCTGCAATGGCAGGATTCTCCTGGACCAGTGATCTCTTGACTTTTAAACTTCTTTCTGCTGCTCTGTGCCAGCCAGAGGAGGAGGAGGGGATCTCAGTGGATGCAATCCTCTAGACTCACCACAAAACCACTACCTCTGCTCTCGCTGTACTGGGAGGCTGTAGGAAACTGGGGGTAGAGGGGTTGCCAGCTCAATGTTCAAACCCAGGTTTAGCTGAGGCCAAGTCACTGCTAAGTCTCTCATTTTCCCCCTAGCGCTGACAACAGCAGGGGGAAGGTTGGGCTTCCAACTCTCTATGGCACATAAAACTTATTGGGCTTTCTAGGGAGGAGAAAGGAAGATCAGGAGCCAAGGGAAGGTGCAAATATGATGCAAGACAAGTCCCTTAGCCTGTCCAACTGCCCCTCTTTAATCCACGAACAGTTTAGCTCAGACGTTCTCTACAGCGGTTGAGGAGTATTCCATTGTGGGCAAACACCCTTCTTCATTACTCTAATCCCTTGTTGATGAAAGATAGGTTGTTTTCACTTTTTCTTATTTTATATAGAGCTGTAGTAAACAATAGCAAACGTTCTTTAGGAAGTATCTGCTCAGGCTGTCGTCTGGCCACCAGGGTTTGGGACAGAGCGGGAGTTTACAGAACTAAAGAGCTGGAACCTCCCATGACTGCATTCCATAAGTGTGCAGCTCATTCCCTCCGGGATGCCCTTATGGAAGGAGCATACCACTGTGATGAAGAGAGCATGCCGTAGAGCTTGAAGACTCAGGTGCACACCACAATTCTGCCACTTACTAGTTACGTGACCTTGAGCAAGTTTCTTGACCTCTCCTAGCTTCAGTTTCCTCACCTGCAAAATAAAAATAATAGCAGCTTCACAGGACATTGCAAAACCTAAGTGAGATGTTGGAAGTAAATATAAATATATATATTTGTGAGTTACATGCCAATCCATAGAAAATAGCCAATAGCCAAGTGCAGTGCCAACCAAACCCTTTATATATA
Organism: Cacajao melanocephalus; assembly: GCA_963573385.1. Lineage (NCBI taxonomy): Eukaryota > Metazoa > Chordata > Mammalia > Primates > Pitheciidae > Cacajao > Cacajao melanocephalus. The sequence goes on along the minus strand of CAUYLG010026529.1, from coordinate 31,437 downwards.
CGTGTGTGTGTGTGTGTGTACATATATATATATAAAGTGCCAAATATTTTATATATGTATATATACTAAACACTTTATATATGTGTGTGTGCACAGGCATGTGTGTGTGTGTGTGTGTATGTGTGTGTGTACAATAAGTGACTTGGCCTCAGCTAAATCTGGGTTTGAACCTTGACCTGGCAACTCCTCTACCCCTAGTTTTCTATGTATATACATATATATATAAATAAAGTGTTTGCCATTGTACTTGGCTATTTACTATGGACTGGCATGTAACTCACAAAATGGTTTGAGGATGGTGATGATGGTTTTAACTTATGTAGGAAAAAGCAGGAAGGGAGTAAAGGAAATCACTTAGGGAGAATGTATCATTCAGGGACACACTCACCAGGGAGTTGTCTGCACCTGCTCAAAAGTAGCTGAGTAAAGTGAAAGGACAAACCTCACTTCCACTGCCTGAACCCCAATTCCTGCACATTATCTCCTCACCTCTGGGGAAAAGAGAGCCCACCTTGGGTAGTTCAGGAAGATTCTGCAATGCTCTGAAAGGCAAATCCCTACTCAAGTGTGCAAAATTGATAACTTGCTAGTGTAGACATAAAAGTCAATATGAACTCACAGTGAAATGTGATTAACTATAAGCTATTTTGGTCAATGTGAGATTTTCTGATACATGAAAAAAAAATGCATAATGGCTTGAAGCGAAACTACTATCCAAAAGGATGTCTGTTGTCTGGGGTTTGGGATTTGCTTTTCAAATTCAAATAGTAATGGGTGGGGCACAAAATTATGGGAAACATAATTACAGGGCATAATTTTTTGATAGATTTGTATTGTTGGTTTTTTGTAAAGAAAGATTTTCTTGCTTTTATTCTATTTGTTTCTCGTGAGGTTCAAACCACAGTTGAGACTCGTATTAAAAGACAATCATTACCCCAAGCCCAGAGGACTGAAGACTCAGCATGTTGCATATGAGGCACTTGATTTCAAGTGGTGTTAAGAGGGTTTTTAATTACTCAGCTTTGGACTCAGGTATCACCTCTCTGACAAATCAGCAAGAGAGGAACAGCATTCTAACTGGATTAGTTAACTTCCCCTCCACCAGACCCATGACTAGGAGCCATTTTGCCACACAGGAGAAGCTATTTTAAACCAGCACATTAGGGGAGGTGTGGAGAGGAGCTATTTGGAGTTCCCTGAGGCCTGTGGGGAGAAAGAGGAGAAAATAGACAATTATCATCAGTAGCCAACATTGCCATATTTTCCCTACCAAAATTCTGCCTTTTACAAGTAAGCTACACATTATATGGAAGAAAAAGATTATAAAAGAATCTCACTCATAAGTGGGAGCTAAACCATGAGGATGCAACAGCATAAGAATGATACGATGGACTTGGGGACTCGAGGGAAAAGAGTGAGAAGTGGGCAGGAATAAGACTACAAGTTGGGTGCAGTGTATACTGCTTGGGTGATGGGTGCCTCAAAATCTCACAAATTACAACTGAAGAACTTACTCATGTAACCAAATACTACCTGTTCCCCAAAAACCAATGGAGATTAAAAATTAAAAATAAATATAGACACAAAAATAAAAGGAATAATAGATAAGAGTAGAGGCTTTGGAGCTGATCTCAAAGACCTGAGCTTCAATCCTAGCTTGGACACATGCAAGGTGAGGCAAATTTTTCAGGGACCTTAGACTCACTTCATTCACCTATGAATAGGGTATATTCATATTATTTGTCCCATAGGATTTTCCTGAGGATTAAATGGGAAAAAAAAGTGTACAAATATCTTGGCACAGTGCTGGGCATTCAGTAAATGCTCATAGGTAGAACCTACAATTTAGCATTGTAATAATGCACTTCTCTCCTCTCTCTACCAAATCAAAGAGGCTCAGCTGGGTGCAGTGGCACATGCTGTAATTCCTTAAAAGATTGAGGCATGGGGATTGCTTGAGGCTGGGAGTTCGAGACTAGCCTGGACAGCACAGCAAGACCCCCATCTCTACGAAAAATTAAAATTAGTCGGGCATGGTGGCATACCTGTTATCCCAGCTATTCAGAAGGCAGAAGCAGGAGGATCATTTGCACACAGGAGTTCAAGGCTACAGTGAGCCATGATCACACCATTCCAGCCTGGGTGACAGAATGAGATCCTGTCTCCATAAAAATCAAAATAGAAAGCCTTATAGCAACTTTATTTTTGCCATGTGCTAAATAATCCCTCAAACAAGCATGTCTTTGATTCCATCCAACCTTGCCACTGGCATCTGTGAGGAGGGCCTGGCATTTACCTAAGCCCTGACCACCCTACTTTTCAGCTCTACCATCTCTTACTCCACCTCAACCCGTGGTGCAAGCTTCCTTTCTAACTCTTGCCCATCCTTCCAGTACCTATACCTAGAGCACAAAAGGCAGCAGCAGATTCAGAGGATTGAAAGTCAAATAAGTGATCCATCCCAAAAGTCCTGAAAGAGGCAAGTTTAGGTGGGCCAGAGGGTTTGGGTTCAGCTTCATGGGGATAGAAGGGGCAGTGGTGACCAAGGAGGCAGGGCCAGCTTCCTGGTTATGTGTCCTCTGTAGTCACATGGGGCCTCACGCTTTAAAATTAACTTGGTTTAATATTCTGCTATGACCATCTTGAAATTCTTAATTTTTTAACAGAGGATTCTACTTTTTTTTTTCTTTCACTGAGTCCTGCAAATTAAATACCTGGTCCTGCAAAGAGGGAAAAAAGGTGCAGAGATGAAAGCTAGGCTGGCTTCCTATCCCAGTTCTACCACATTCTAGAAATATGACGGTGCATAAGTTCACCACGCATTCCACGCACATTTTTTAAAGTTCAGGGGTACATGTGCAAGTTTGTTATATAGGTAAACCTGTGTGATGGGGGTGTGTTGATCAGATTCTTTCATCACCCAGATACTAAGCCTAGTGCTCATTAGTTATTTTTCCTGATCCTATCCCTCCTCCCACCCTCCACCCTTCAGTAGGACTCAGTATGTATTGTTTCCCTCTCTGTGTCCATGTGTTCTCAGCATTTACATCCCACTTATAAGTAAGAATGTGTGGCATTTGGTTTTCCATTCCCACATTAGTTTGCTAAGGATAACAGCCTCCAGCTCCATCCACATTCCTGCTAAAGACATGATCTCATTCTTTTTTATAGATGTATAATATTCCATGATCCACACACCTTTTAATGGTTACCTCCTATGATGATTAATACTGAATGTCAACTTGATTGGGTTGAAGGATGCAAAATATTGATCCTGGGTGTGTCAGAGGGTGTTGCCAAAGGAGATTAACATTTGAGTCAGTGGGCTGAGAAAGGCAGACCCACCTTTAATCTGGGTGGCACCATCTAATCAGCTGCCAGTGCAGCCAGGTTATAGACCAGACAGAAAAACATGAAAAGGCAAGACTGGCTTACCCTCCCAGCCTAAGTCCTTCTCGCATGCTGGATGCTTCCTACCTTCAAACATCAGACTTCAAGTTCTTCAGCTTTGGGACTCGGACTGGCTTCCTTGCTTCTCAGCTTGCAGACAGCCTACTGTGGAACGTTGTGATCATGTGGGTTTAATACTCCTTAATAATTTCATATATATATATATATATACACACACACACACACACATCTATATACATATCCTATTACATATTTTATTAGTTTTGTCCCTCCAGAAAACCCTAATACACCTCCTATCTGCCAGCCTCAGTGTTCTAATTCATAAAATGGGTGTACAAAATAACCCCTACAGTGAGGGGTTGTTTTGAGTTGTGAGAACATGTAGTAAGGCCCTTGCCACTATGGTGACACACAGTAAGTGCCCAGTAAATATCAACTATCATTAGTAAGGAGAAAACAAGTTTAGGAATTGGCACAGGAAGAAAAATAGAGCTGCTGGGAGACTCTGAGAAGGAGGAGTCCCCTTCATTTTAAGATCTACATATATATTTTGAACCACCTGATAGCTGCAGCACACAATAAAGAGGTGGTGTGATGGGTGAAAAGGTAAGTAGTGGGTGAGTCCTGTCCTCCTGAGAGTCATCTTTTTGTGTATGAGAGGAGTGAGTTGGAAATCACTTAGCCACATCCCAATGTTACAAGTTTGAGGCTGGCCAAGGCTGTGAGCAAAGTACTAAGAAGTTTAGGGACAAGAGAATAAGGAAGGAGAAGCAGGTTCTCCTTTGCAGGAGCTAAGAGGGACTCCTGAGAGTTGAGCAGGCTCTAGGAAGAAGGGCTTGGATTTTGAAAGTCGAAAAGGCACAGAGGGCAACACGGTGAAGGGTGAAGGGGGCAGCCTGGACAGAGCCCCTGTGGGGAAATGAAAACAGCACTCAAAAAACACAGCAACAGTGATAAGTATAAATCTCAGTCCTCAAAATGCTGGCAAGCTAGAGAAAATAGGTTTGTTTTACCTTTATTTTCTTTACATCAGCTTAAATTTGACTCCCAGTCCCCCAACCCAGCAAGCCACAGTAAGTCAATCTCAGTCACTATTGGAACTTTCCATTCAGCCACCCCAGATTTTTCCAAAGCCCTGGAGGTTCCACAGGCTCTGGTCACAGGTTCTTGGGCTACACTGGTTTCTGCTGAGACATTCCTGCACCCTCGGGCCTGTAGGTGCCTGTTTGGGGCAGGATCTAAGAAACATGGGCCCCAGAGAGCAGGAAGAAGTCAGTGACTCCAGGAAACGTTGAGAGCTGCCACTGATTCAGCTGTCCAACTGCTGCTGACATTCAGTCAAACCTGAGTTCAGCTTTACGTAAATATTGATGAGGGCCAAGGTGAGTGTTGCTGAAGCTGACTGGTTCTCTAAGAGGCTGCAAAGCACAGTGGTTAAGTATCAAGCCATGTTCTGTGTCCCAGTTTTACTTCTTATCAATTGTGTCACCTTTGGTAAGTTACTTAACGTCTCCAAACCTAGCTTTCTCATTTGAAAAAGGAATATTAGTAATACTTCTCAGAATTATAGTTAAGATTAAAAGAGATCATATGTACAAAGGACATATGCCTGGCACATATAAATGCACCATAAATGGAAGCTGCTATCATCATCACTATCTTTAGGCTGCACTCAGGATAAATATACACTGGATAATAAAATTCCCTTGAAGAGAGTACGTCTTCTTAGCTACAGTAACAAGTTCTAAAACCAGATTATGTAGATTCACATCTCAGTTCACTTGCTAGCTATGTGACATTGGGCAACTTATACACATATCCTCTCTGGATCTATATCAGTTTCCCAATCTACAAATTGAGGTTCATATCAGTACCTAACTCACAGCATCTTAGTGAGGACTAAATGAGTTATTTCATGGAGCGCAAATAGAGCAGCACTAAGTAAGTGATAGTTATTTTTGCTTTTAACTTCCCAAACATGTCTGCATTCATTCAATTCACAGAACATGACTTACTAATGAGTTTTAGAAAGCTGTCCCCTACCAGAGCACATCTTTCTCTCCTCCAAACTCACATCGAGTAGAAAGTCTAAGTCTCCCCAGGAAGATACCTATTTGGAGAGTGTCATAGTGTAGAGTTTGGTGTGCATCCTTCTAGATGTTTTCTAAATATAAGTATATGTCAATGGAACTCTCCTAAACAATCTACTTTTTTTACTTAGTATATTGTAGATATCTTTTAGGTCAGTACTATTGTATCTACTGCAACCTTTTCAACAACTCATTCTATCCCTTGGCATTGATGTACCCTACTTTATTGAACAAGTCATCTACCCAAAGAAATTTTGATAGTTTCCAATTTCCTGTGATCCTGAACTCATAATCACATTAAATACATCTACACAAACTTATTATTTAAAATAAATTTCTAAATGTGGACTATCTGGATCAAGGAGTATGAACATTTAAAATGTGGGTACCTATTGTCAGAATGGCCACCCAAAAATAGTTTTGTTTTATTTTATTTTATTTTATCTCATCACTTTTATTGGCTCCTTCTAGCTCTGATCATATTTATGTTGGGCTATATTCCCTTTCTATCTGTATTAGTTTGCTGGGGCTCCAGTAACAGAGTCACACAGAGTAGGTTGCACGAACAACAGAAACTTGTTTGATCACAGTTCTGGAGGCTGCAAATCCAAGATTAATCTGCAGGTTTAGTTCCTTCCAAGGCCTCTCTCCTTGCAGGGTGGACAACCGTCTTCTCCCTGTGTCCCCACGTGTTCTTCCCTCTGTGGTTTCTGCATCCTAATCTCCTCTTCTTATAAGGACATCAGTCATATTGTATTAGGGCCCATCCATATATTCTCATTTTACTTGAATCACCTGTTTAGAGGCCCTGGATTAAGATTTGTGAATTTTAGGAGGGACACAACTCAGTCCATCTCACTATCTGTTATCTGGTTGTTCATCTTTGTATTTCTGGAATGCCTAGAGCAAAAAAACAAAGAAAGAAAAAAGAAGAAGAAGAAAAATCAAATGGGTGAATTTTCCCAGCTCCCATGGTCATCACCCCGGTCCAGGGAGTCCCGCCCACAGAACATGATGAACACTAGTCTAGAGCCCTGAGTTGGAATGCCAACCCTGCCACTTATTAGCTTGATGACTGTAAGCCAGTTCCTCACCTTTCTGAGTCTGTTTTATCATTCATAGTCACAGAACATCACTGCAGGAGATCGTTGAAGAGTTCAAGTGAAAATCCCATGCGAACGTGCTTAGTAGGGAACAAATATGGTTCGAAAGCTGTTGACAGTTATCATCCAGCATCTTCCCTTCTTGCCGCTGCTCCTCCCATATCATGTTCATGCATTACCCCCACCCTACCCCAGGCCTCTTTAGAGATGAGTTCCCCCAGAAGAGGCCCACTTCCTGTGCAAACAGTCTCTAAAGGCAATTAAGACTCACTATCCCTCCCCAAGGTTTGTAAAATTCTGTGTTCCGTGCTTCTAGGAACATTAACCATGACTTGGTGACACTTGTCCCAAAAGGGACCAGTTGGCTTTGGGATCGCAGACGACGACTTCACTAGGAAGGCCATTAATCATAATTATGAAATAATGAAATGGCTGTCAATTTGCCCATGCCTAATAACACCTACTTAATAAGAGGGTCTTTTTATTTCTCACAGTGGAAATGGATGGCAGAGGATACTGTTTCTGGGAGAGCATTACACGTCTTGGATGGCTGAAATGCCTTGGCCAGTGGAAGTCACTTGACTCTTGGCTGGATGCCTCAGCAGCACTCTATGAGCCGTGCAATAACCTCTCCGAAATGCACTGCTGCTCCTGTCTTTTTGCTTAATTAATCCACATCTAATTGATATGCCCATGCATTGCCATGGCTGCCTCCCTGCTGTGAGAGCCCATAAAAACAAATTTGGCTTTTTTAACAGGACTTTTGAAACAATGTCAAGAACGTGAACTTCTAAATGACATCATACTTTCTCAAGAAATGTGAGTCCCATGACTTTGGCCAAATATTATCCTGGCATTTAATAAAAATGTCCAGATCCACTGAAAGCATTATTATATTTCAAAGGATTTATATTGCATGGAGATGGGGAAAGAGAAGATGGAGGGAGAACAGGAACTAATTGGAGAATGGGTCCTGATAGTGCCTTTTGTACCCTTCCTTAGTAAGTGCCCATCTTTTTCATTTTTTATTGTTTTAGAGTCAAAGTCTCTTTCTGTCACCCAGGCTGGAGTACAGTGGCGTGATCACAGCTCACTGCAGCCTTGAACTCCTAGGCTCAAGTGATCCTCCAGCCTCAGCCTCCCAAGAAGCTGGAACTACAGGTACACACCACCATGCACAGCTAATTTTTTTTTTATATTTTAAATATGGGATCTCGCTGTGTTACTCAGGCTGGTCTCAAACTCCTGGCCTTAAGTAATTCTCCCATCTCATCCTTTCAAAGTGTTGAAATTACAGGTATGAGCCACTGCACCCAACTTGTGGATGCCTTTCTTATTCCTTCTTCTTAATCATATTATAATCACCAGAAAAGCCTGCTAAGTACCTAGCTGAGCAGTATAATGTGTGAAGCACTGTCCTGAAAGACAAGTTGCTTCTCTATCAGTCAATTCAAGATGCTTGTGAAAGGCAACTCTAAAAACAGACTGATAAGAGTTTAAATCCCAACTCTGTCAATTCCAAATTACCTAACCTCTCCAGTACCCAATTTTCCCTTTTGCAAATTTGATACTCAGACATTTTCTTAAAAATCACACATAAGCCAGGGTTCAGAACAAGCCTTTGCAAAATTATGTATGATCAGAATCATCTTTAGAAACCCCTGTAAAGCACCACTGTCTCTATAAACCTATGCCTCCACAGTAATCCTCAGGCACATTCAAGTTTAAGTTCTACAGAACAAGAGTCTAGATCAAAGGTCAACAAAGTATGGCCCATGGGCCAAATTCAACCCACCACCTGTTTTGTAAATAGTTTTATTGGAATATAGACCTCCCTCATTTACGTATTTTATACGGCTGCTTTCCCACTACCACGGCATGCAACAGAGGCCATACGGCCCTCAAAGCCTAAAATATTTACTATCTGGCTTTTCACTGAAAAAGTTTGCTTCCTCCTGCATAGATGCAGATGTCTATCTATTGTGCTTCCTTGCCCTTCAAGATGTCTATCAAATCACTATCAGTGAATGGGGAGAGGTGAAGAATTCTAAAGCTCACTGAATGCCTATAGAGTCAGATTTATTCTGTTGTAATATTAAACCTCTCTGACTTTACTTTGGGTTAATAGAGTTGTTTGTGGCCAGGGAAATTAAAAAGAGGTCCTGGCGTACGTCTTCTATAGGGATTAGGTTCTAAAATCAGCCATAACTGCACTCGGGATTTGATTTCCCTACAGACAGTGCCCCTGTTTCCCAAACCAGAGGTAAAAGTGAGGGGTTGGGGGTGTCAGCACAGAAGCAAGGCCTTTGGGGACAGTCCTAGGGCCAGGTTGAGTTCCCCTAGGAGCTGGCGGGGCGAGATACTCTAAGAACTCTCTGTGAAGGGGCAAATCAGGGCTTCCGTCTGTCAACTCACAGGAGCCTTTGACAAACTGGTTTTGCCCTCCAGGTTGATATTTCACCGTCAGTTCCCAGATTCATCTCGACCGCTTTGCCTGCCTCCTATAAGAGTCTCCTCTGAGTCCAGGCAGATTCTAGCTCCTTCCTTGCTGTGCAGGCAGCTTGGAGACACTTCACAGGCGATATTAATCATGCTGATTAGGCATGACCTTCCCTTTTGTAAACTCATGTTGATGGCCTCAAACCAATCAGTACCTGTCGCAATGTTTATGGTCCCTAAATGAGGGTGGAAGACAGTGGAGGAGAGAGTGTTTTGTGTGAGAATGAAGAATCCCTTCAGTCTCAGCCTGCTAGTGGCAGCTAGTGCCTCTGAGAGAAAGTGGCTTTCAGAAATTTGCTCATTGCTATGACCTCTTTGGTCTTCACTAATAAGGCATCCCCCACCAACTTGGCGAAAAAACAAAAACCCTCTACATTTATGCAACACTTTTTTCTGTATGCATTGTCTCCCTAGAAAAGTGTTACAGGCTCATGGCAAGGAACATGGGCTCTGGGTTCAAATTGCCACGATATGAATCTTGCCTGTGACTCTTAGTAGTCACCAGCCTTATAGGAAAGTGAACTTTTTTTCTTTTGACAGAGTTTCACCCTTGTCACCCAGGCTGGAGTGCAATGGCGCGATCTTGGCTCACTGCAACCTCCACCTACTAGGTTCAAGCAATTCTCCTGCCTCAGCCTCCTGAGTAGCTGGGATTACAGATGCATGCCACCAAACCCAGCTAATTTTTGTATTTTTAGTAGAGACAGGGTTTCAGCATGTTAGCCAGGCTGGTCTGGAACTCCTGACCTCAGGTGATCCACCCGCCTCGGCCTCCCAAAGTGCTGAGATTACAGGCGTGAGTCACCACACCCAGCCCAGGAAGGTGAATTTCCTTATGCCTTAGTTAAACCACCTACAAATTTGGAACAACCTTCAGGGCCAGCTCCATGGGCATGTGACCTTTGTAGCTGCAGAGGGTCCCACACTTAAGAAGAGTTTTGCACTTGCTTTAGTGTTCTGCTGTTACCACCTTGAAATTCTTAAGAATTTTTGAACAAAGACCCTCACATTTTCATTTTGCACTGGGCTCTGCAAATGTTGTTATTGTCCTGAAGAAAGTACTGGTATTGGGACAGATTAATGCGTGGAAAGTTCTTGGTACAGTATCTGGCACATAGACCGCACTCAGAAAAGAAGCTGTCATATCAACTCTGTTTCTTTCTTTTTTTTTTTTTTTTTTAAGCTCATGAAAGCCTTATAAGGCAAACCAAACTGATAGTATGATTTCGCTGGTAGTATGGTTTTATTTTATGAAAGAAAACATGGACTCTCAGAGAGGTGAAATAACTTCTCAAGATCATCTGACTCAGGCTTAGTTCAACCAACATTCCTTCCTTCCTTCACTCATCCAGAAAATGCTTACTGGGCTCTGATTAAGTGCCTATAGGTTTGGGGAGATTGGTGAACAAGATGAGCCAGTCTACGCTCATGCAGCTAGCCTCTCAGCATGGAAGAAACTTTGGCACCTTCTCTTTAAAACCATAAGCCAGGATCCCTAATCTCTAGCACCAGCAGAACCAACTCGTGTCCTCCCAGGCCATAACTGAGGCCAAGGTGATAGGCACCTTTGATCACATTCCAAAACCTTTGGGAAATTTTCCAGCCTTGATCTTGGACACTTGTCCATTCCCTGATGTCTGACCTCAGCATTTACCTCCAGCATCATCTGGCATTGCCTTTCTGTAGGACATTCCATGGATGATCTGTTGATATCAATGCTTAATTTTAGATTCCTAGAGAGGAAGTCTCCATGCCAACACTGCCCTGCCCAGCCCAGTGCTCTTGGGAGGGAGATGAAACAAAAGGCACCTAAGGCCTTGGTGGCTGGTCATGGCAGAGCCGAGGAAGGGCTGAGGCCTCACCCTCGTCTACCCAGTCCCCTTGGCGAATGAGTCTCCTTCCCATGCATCCCGCCCAGTTCTCCCAGTGCCCATCCTAGTCATTGCTGAGATGCTTATGTGCTTATCTGCTGATTGCCACGCTGGCCTGCGGCAAAGTGGAGAAGCTGCTACTATTTGTAGCCTGGCCTTTCTGCTCCTATCTTGCTTTTCCCTTAAGAGCTCAGGACCTTCCCTCTGCCTCACTCACCTCCATCATGAGGCCTTTCCATCTATCCAAACACAATATATGTTGTTCAAACAGTGCTTCCTAAATTAGCCATTTAGGGTATTTTTCACATCCATGTACATCTATCTTATCACATTCTTAGTATTTTTCTTCAAGTTGCCTTTTTTAAAATTAAATGAGTTTATTTAAAAGAAATTGTATCTCTCTAACATTCATGAACAGGCCCACTTGCCTCAAATAGAAAGAAGGTGACTGAACCTATAAAAATGTAAAATAAAAAGAATACTAGATCCAAGAGTGCAGTTCCCACCATAACCATCTCCTGCATCAGAAGAAGTATGCATAGTGTATTTAAGGAAATTCAGGGTTAAACTAATTCCCAGCACTTCATTAATAGCTAACACCTTAGTGTACTATTTGTGGATATTTACATTTTTATAAGGGACTCTTGAAAATGTAATGTCTTACCCATATAAATAATGTGGGAATTCTAGGTAGGAGGTAATGAAGAAGATATCTTTGCTTAGAGCAGGTCTTTCTAGGAAGGCTGAAAGCTTAATGCATGCACAGCCACCTTACTCATTTCTGAGTATGCAGGCCATGAACATTCAAGAATGGGATCCAGACTCGCTAGAAGATAAAGGGAGACAGATGACCTGCTTTTCCAGTGAACCCCATTTGCTTTGTGCTTTGTTCCTTTCCCAAGTGAAACCAGATAAGAAGCCACTACCAGTTTCTCCTGTCATTACAAATGAGTGGTGAAGGTGTAAGCTATGGAACAAATAATCTAACATGATCCACGGAACAGATGCTCAAGTGCTTATCTGCTGATTGCCACAGCTGGCCTGCAGCAAAGTGAAGAAGCCAGTACTATTTGTAGCCCAGCCTTTCTGGTCGTATCTTGCTTTTCTCTTAAAAGTCAAGACCTGCCTCAACTTCTCAGGGCTCTCCCGTCTCACCGGCTGACTTTCTCCTCTCTCTCCATCTAAATTTGACTGTCTTGATCCATTTCCCATAGGACCCTGCTCCAGGTAGCACAATTAGAACATTACAGCCATGACAAGCAGTATAACTTCACATCCTTCATTGCTAGCATAGCATACAAAGCTTACTCACTTTCTGCCCCATGATTAATCACTTGCCTGGATGATTGACAGTAGGAATATTCATTTCTTTCAGAGAAAAACACCACTTCCACCCACCAGGTATCATCTTGTCATCATGGTCCAAAGAGACAGCCACAGAAGAGTCAGCCATTGGTACATTTCACAATGTCTGGGCTGGCCAGTCTTACCCACAACAAATTTGTTATGTAGATATATAGACATTTCCAGAGATTTTAGACTCCTACTGTCAAAATGAGGTGACCCTGAGAAGAAAGACATGAGAATGAGTTCTGAACATGCTAGGAGGCTAGGGAGAAAGGTAGAAGGACCCAGGACCTGCCAAATTACATTTCTTTTACTATTCAAATTATGGTAAATTCAAGTCCCCATGCCTAAGTTATCAGAAGTCCAGTCTTTTCCTGGAGGTTTCTCCTCATACATCATGAGTGATATCCCCAAGGCTGCTGACCCAACCTGTGATCAGCCTCCCAGATGTTATCTGCTGCCACCTTCCACCTTCCAGGTTCAAGTGTAACCGTGAGGTGTGAACATTTTATCTTCTGCTCTTGGTGGCCCAGGGGCATGTCCCATTCCTGTGGCCAGAGTGGTCCCACAGTTAGAACCCAAATAGTTCAAGTCTAGGAAAATGCCTGGAGACTGCCTACCATGGCCATCGCCCCACCTGTGCCCCAAGCATGGCTAGAGCAACCATGGCTCATGCGTGGCTCAGCCCCAGTGGCTCCTCAAATATGAGAAGGGACAGTTCCATTCATGGAAGCCCTGCAGCAAAACAGCCTGGGCCTACACCTTACAGCTTATAGCAATAGGTCTGTGTAGTTCACACACAGGTAACCATTTCTACCCAAGGCACACAGATATGTCAGATATCTGGATCAAGAAAAAGGCCAGCATCAGCCCTTCACATTGTGCCAAGACAAGTGCCAGGTCTTCCCACCAACTTTGTGTGTGGAGCAGGCTCTTTTTATGTCCAAAGAGTTGGTCTAGTGGCTGCCCTACTCCCACTTCCGTTAACAGAAACACGTGCATACATGGACACCTACACACACACATATATACACAAGTATACATACACACATATAACATACCTATACAAGCATGCATACGTATACATGCATGCACATATGTATACACACTGTACTATGCATGTGCTATTCCCCCTGCCTGGAGCATTCTCTCCTTCAACTCTTCATATCCCAATGCCTCATACATTCACACCTACTGCAACAAAACCTAGGCAATTTCTGCTTCTTCCAGAATGATTTTCCTCCCCTACTCCCCAGGGCTGAATTGGGCACTTCTCATCTCTGCTTTCATAAATGGAGCATCCCCACTTTACACTAAAAGCTCCTTGAGCATAGGGACCAAATATACATTGTCCTCTTCTCCATCCATGGCATATAGTATGGTGCCTGGAACATATGAGGTGCTCAATAAATGTGAGTGGAATATAAATGATTGTGAGCCCTCTCCTCAAGTCACCTGCCATTTGTCTCTCTGTGTCTGTGTCCCTGTTGTTATTCCTGAGGCTTTAGTAAGGTCCTAGTTTTTTATTTGCATAAATTTTGGGGTTACATGTACAACTTTGTTACTTGCATAGATTGCACACTGGTCAAGTCAGGGCTTTTAGAGTACCCACCACCCAAATAATGGACATTGTACCTATTAAATAATTTCTCATCATCCACCTCCTTTCACCCTCTCTCCTTCCTGGGTTCTCATTGTCTGTCATAAGGTTCTATTTTAAATATTCCCACCTGGCCTTCCTGTACTATGGGGAACAATGTATTAAAATGTAAGTATGCAAATTATGAGTAGCAGAGCACTAAGAGAGGAAAATTTTGCTCATTGAGGCTTGAATGGCCATAAGTAGTGACTGACTCCAAAAGCACAGTGAATTTTAGAAACAAGAGTTAGTTAAGGTTACAAAAGTGCCTTTTCCTCCATTGCTAAGCTTGAAGGATCTGGCACTGAGCTTTTATGACTTTCCCCATGATGTCTATCAGTTCTCAAAACTTGTTTTCTTTTATATTGAATTACATCCAGACCCCAAGACCAAATTGTCCCTGTAATAGACATGAGGGTCAGGGGGAAGAGTTAAAATGATGTGTTCAGCAGGCAAGTGCAGGTTGGAGTACAGCTTTGCGGGAAGGAAGAGATGAGCTTGGACTCAGACTTGGACTGGGACATTTTTACATTATTCTCAGGCATTTTGCAAATGGAGACATAAGGACCTGCCTAATTTAGGAAGTTTGATTTGAGCTACCTGGTCTATCCAAGGTTTGCCCTTCCCTCTACTGCAGTTGGTGTAGGATCGATGAGCTGAAATTTGTGAACCCATGTTGCTTCTGTCTTCCCTTAGATGTTATCACATAGAGGAGGGAGATACCCCACAACAAGAGAAAAATTATCTTCCAGCCCCAACATCCATCACAGACAAATAAGAATACGGATGAAATAAGACACTCTTAAAGACTCATTTTGAAAGACTTCAATTCTTAACAAAACCTCTAAACAAGCTTCTCCTAGGAGAGGACAGAAAAATGCAACTGAAATGAAGCCTTTTGAAAATGAAAAAGAAATGGCACATTTGACAAGGGTCATCTGGCCAGGCTCCTGCGATGACAGCATTTGGGAGTATTAATATGTACCAAGAGTTGTAAATGGTTGCAAAAATGCACATGGATTCCTTGACATAATGTACTAGCTCACACCATCTGCCACTTTCAGCAGTTATGGACTGCATACTTGAAATCCTTTCTAATCACTTTCACTTAACAAGGAGTTGGATTCCATGCTAATTTTTGAAAATCTGCCACCAGAACAGTTCCTTAGGGTTGTTGCTCCGGTGACCTTAAGGGATATCTAAGATGAGCAGAAGAATGCCACTAAAGAATGCCAAGAATTTGAAAATTTCTTGTGCTAGTTTACACTGGGTACTAAACTGAGCTCTTACACTACTGTTGGTCACACACAGTAGGTAGGGCAGTGGAATCCTCACAAACAGACATGTAGCTTCCACAGAGTCAACTGAATACGCTCAGGGAGAGAAAAAACGTTTACTATAATATAATCTCCACATGTAAGCCACTCTTTGTCAAGAAACTAAAAAACTATTCAACTCAGGAGTCCATGATTCCAACACCGGAGGAAATGGCAGTGCTGGACTTCGTATGGTCTGAGACTGCATACCCCAAACCACATTTGCTGTATTTCCTGGTGAATATAAAATACTATAAAAAAGAAAATTTTGATTATATACTAAGTTTTTTGCTTAAACCTTTAGAACCCCAGCCTTACAAGTTAAGCCTTTTTGACATTATTCCCAAGCCCAAAAAAAGCCAGCCCTGTTTTGGACCCTGGTGAGAGAATACACGTAAAGAAATGCAGACTAACCACAGTTAGCAGATGTGAAAGTTTCTAAGGCACTCTCCCACTTACAATGGGTTTTTTGGGGTTTTTGGCAAAAAGTCAGTTTGTAGGCCCAAATACTTTCCAAGAAGGAGATAAAGATTTTTCCCATCATCAGAAAGATCATGAGATACAATATAAAAATAACAAAATCGTGTCCTTTGCAGCAACATGGAGACAGATAGAGGCCATTATCCTAAGTGAATTAACAAAGCAGAAAACTAAATACTGAATGTTCTTACTTATAAGTCGAAGCAAAACACTGGGTACTCAGGGACATAAAGAGGGAAACAATAGATACTGGGGACTACTTGGGGCAGGGATGGGAGGCAAAGGTGAAAAACTAACTATTGAGTGTTATGCTTACCACCTGGCCAATGGAATCAGTCACACCCAAATCTCCATACCATGCAACATACCCAGGTAACAAACCTTCACAGGTGCCCCATGAATCTAAAATAAAAGTTAGATTATACTATTTTAGAAAGAAATGACTAGGTGAAATAAATAAATGTGACTAAGTTAAAAAAATAAAATGACTAAATTTAAAAAGACTATTAGAGAGAGAGAGAGAGAGAATTAATCCCAGATCAGCACCCCTATATACCCTAAAGAGATATGAGCTAGAACCACTCACTGGCATTAAAACAGGGGCAGTTAGATAATCAGATGTATAAGCTGCAGATGTTTGTCCCTACCTCAATGGAATGGTCTTTGGGGTCATACTGTCCAAATGGACTGACTTGAGCACCAGATTCCATTGCTTTTTTTTTTTTTTTTCCTGATGAAGTCTTACACTGTCACCCAAGCTGGAGTGCAGTGGCACAGTCTTTGCACACTGCAACCTCCCCCTACCAGGCTCAAGTGATTCTTCCACCTCAGTAGCTGGGATTACAGAAGCGTGCCACCGTGCCTGGCTAATTTTTTTGTATTTTAGTAGAGACGGGGTTTCACCATGTTACCCAGGTTGGTTTCAAACTCCTGAGCTCAAGCAATTCACCCACCTCGGCCTCCCAAAGTGCTGGAATTACAGGTGTGAGCCATCACACCCAGCCAGATTCCACTGCTTTCTATTTGTTTCTAGATATAGTCACCATAGAATGAACTCATTTCCCACAAAGCCTCAAATGCATCTGTAGCCAGAACAGCCTCTGTCATTTGTGCATCAAACTAGCTCTCAAACAGACTATATCCATCAGAATAGGCCAGAATAGGTTCTGATAACAACAATTTTAAAAACTCAGGGACTTAAAGCAGCAGACATTGTAACTCACAAGACACATGGGTCCCAGGTCAGTAGAGGAGCCCAGTTCACTTTAGTTGCTCAGCGATGAAGGCAGATGGGACAGCCACCACCCCAAATCTTGCCAGTCACTGTGCCAGGGGAAAAGAAGCTCTGGACAGTCTTGCACCAGCAGCAAAATATGTCGGCCTGGAAAAGACAAATATTACTTTCACTTACCATTCATCAAGCAGAACTGTTGCCTCGCCCCGCCCAACCATTAGGGGCACAGGAAGTGCAATCTTACCATAAGCCTAGAAGGCAGAGAGCTAAAAATATTTGGTAAGAATTGCTAAGGACTGCTGTACTCGTTTGAGATGTTACTCACACTTTCTTTGCTATCTTCTCCGGTTGTCTTAAAAATCACAAAGCAGTCTGTTTGACTAGATCCTGTGAACTCACCAGAGCGGTAAAAAACCCTTGGGCTGATAAGTTTCCCAGAGTAGTAGAAAAGCATTACTGCCCAAAATGAAATGTTGCTCCTCATAGATGTCTTTTTATCCTCTATTCCAGTGTATGGGCAATGAGTTTTCCATCATTCTTATCTTACAGTCTATTCTTGACTTTAATTCTCATATTTTTCCAAAATTTCTCTATCTTCCTTCCTTTCTAAGAAATGATGTTTTATTCAGATGGAACAACACATTTATCTCAAAAACATAATTATATAAATCACAGAATGAGGGAGTGAGGATGGTAGGCTTAAAATTCAGAATAGAATAACTTCTTCATTTTACAGGTCAGAAAACTGAGACCCAGAGAAGAAAAGTTATTTTTCAAGATGAGTTGAGCCTCCTCTTTCTCCCTAAATCATGTGTCACCCTACAGAGACCAAAAAGAGATTTATTTTGCCCAAAAATCATAAGAAAAAAACTAAACAGGGGCTAGTACTATGAAACATGGGGAAAGAAAGGAAGATAGAAATTGAGAGTTAGTGTTTAAGAAAAACGTTAATGCTTTTCTGTATTCAACATCTCCCAAGGTCATGTTTTGCAAGGCTGATGATTTACCCTCCCCATTTCTCCCTCTTTATTTTTTTACTCACATACAAAAAGACATGAACTCAACAACAACAAGGATGTGAAACCATTTCATTGGACATTTGAATACAGCTGGTTCATAAAGGAAAATGATCACTGGTTCATTATTTCTTAAGGTGAAAGGAAAAAACAGGGGCTCCTGTGACATCAAGCATGTGCTTACTATCGACTTTTCCCCTATGAATGGTGTCTTCCCTGGGAGTAGTATTCTTATTACTATTCATTAAACTAGTGTCAAAATCAAATGATAAATAATATCTCTGGCCTTGGCCACCTACCTTTTCATAAGCACAAACTGCATTCTAACCTCTCTTCTAGCTATTTGATATTTGACAGATATTTAAAGTAAATATCAGTCCTATAGATCATCTGCATAATCTTAAAGAAGGTTATAGTCATGCAAATAATAATACTAGACTAGGGACTGAGGATAAAGTCAGTGTTAACTCTAGGTCATAATTTGAAAGCTAGACCTGTAACCTGCCGCTCTAATTACACTAGTCCTCTGTCTCCTGATTACACATACATATGTTGTGGCTTTCAATGGAAGGAACAAGACATTTTAGAGAAGCAACAGAAGTGCTCTTGTCAATTAGAGCACCTATTAATACTAATTGTGCTTTAGAATTCTCACAACAGCATTAGAGACCCTAATTAATACAGCACCGTTCACAGAGATATGATGAAACCTGGGTGTTACTCACACCAGTCTAATAACTAGTCTGGTTGTGATGTGGACTGGCTCAGAGTTAGAATTTTAAGTACCACACAGAAAAGAAATTAGCATTCTTCAGTCTCCTGTTGCAATGAGGGTGAGAGGAGCTGGCCTGAACTACAGAGCTGTAGTGGAAGGCACATAAAGCCCCTGAAAGGGGAATCTTGCTTTCCAAATCTTTTGATAAATGGAAGGGCTTCCAAGTGTTGTCAATCTAAATGAACACAGCAGGGAGTATAGCCTGGGAATATTCACCCTCATGGTCAAACTCCAAACAAAGAAAGAGAATTGCAACTTGGCGTCCAAAGACCGACTTCTGCTTCTCATCTAGAAGATAAATCGAGCACAGAGTTCAAAAAAGAGAAGAAATTTGATAGAATTAAGAGCTTCCCTGAAAGGAGGGAGGGGATTTGCGCTTGTAAATAAGGTGCTTACTGTTCGCACCTGTTGAGAAAAGATACACACACACACACACACACACACACACACACACACACACTGCTGTTCTACTGGGCCATGCTCTGCAGAATGGCATTGGTCCAGCTATGCAGCATTTCCTTTCCTGATAGAGCTCCACTTTTCACAGATCTCAGAGGGCTAAGAGACTGTTGCAGATCATAAAACAAACTCCCTTCATTTAACCTAAATATACATCAAGATTTTTGCACAATAGATTTGGGCAGAGAGGCACTTAAGTTAGGGGATTTTGTTAATCTGCTAGTATTTTTTTAGATCCTTGCTTGTCTTTGACCTCTAACCATTGTTTCATCCTATCATGCAACATTTCCCTGCCCACACCTTACAATCAGGGACTTGTCACAGAAATTCATTATTATGTGCAATCATGCTCTTAACAGGTAAGACCTAACTGATGTCTTCTCTTGGTTGGTGGGCTCAAGGCTTAACAATATCGTGAATCTTCAGGGCCTGGCTGGACTGCAGGATGCTTGGGGAAGGGTCAATGTCTTGGCCAGCGATAAGACTCAGTTAGGATGTCTCATCCAACATGGCAACTTTTCTCAGTGGCATGAACCAGTCATTTTACTACTCCATGTAACTGCTTCCTCAAGTCTTAAAAGAAGGTACTAGTTATTGCCCCAGTTCCTCATAAGGATATTACAGAGAAGAAAGAAAATGAATCCCCTTGGAGGAAGGAGAAAGGTCATATAAAAAGCAGATGTTATTAATCAACTAAAGGAGAGGTTTTAAAAAAACGTTGAGGATAGGTGAGAGTGAGAAAGGAAGGAAGGAGCTTGTGTGATCAGGACCCACACCGCTTCCTGTAACCTACACTTGGCATACCTAAATAGCCCCAGTCTCCAATGGAAGAAGCTCACATACGGATGCGTGACTGGAGTGTCCACACATTTATTCCAGAGGCTTCTTGTAGAAATAAATACAACCAGGGTGGTATGGGAGGAAGGACAGACCACACTGGGGGCCAAGAAATAGCTTTCCCGGTGCAGAAGTCCAAGGCATTCAAGAACTCTAAATTCAAACCAGGCTTTACAGGTAGGAAGATACATTTGTCAAAATAAAAGGATTTCACATGTTGCTTAAGTTTTTTTAAATAATTTAAACTTTTATTTTAGATTCAGGGTGTATATGTGAGGGTTTGTTACCTGGATATATTGCATGATACTGAGCTTTGGGGTACAATTGATCCCATCTTGCAGGTAGTGAGCATAGTACCCAATACGTAGTTTTCCAACCTTTGCCCCCACTTCCTACCTCACCCCTCTAGTAGTCCCCAGTGTCTATTGCTCCAATCTTTATGTCTATGAGTACCCATTGTTTGGCTTCCACTTATAAATGAGAACATGTAGTATTTGGCTTTCTCTTCCTGCATTAATTCGCTTAGGATAATGGCCTCCAGCTGCACCCCTGTTTCTGCAAATGACAGGCTTTCATTCTTTTTTATGGCTGCATAGTATTCCTTGGTACATTATGAAAATGAAACATAGCATTTCAAAACAAATGTTACAGATCTATAAATATTCAGTATACAGAATAAACCCTGATTATTTGCATGCACCACCTCAAATCATATTTCTTTACATTGACCTATTATATACAGAGTGTACAGTGGTTAATGATATACTCTTCTGTTTCTTAGGAAATTTTCTCAATAAGCCAGAAAACTTCAGGTATTATTTTCACCAGTTAACTCAGGAGAAATTGTAAGGAAGTCCTTCACCCATACAGAAGGTCACTGTGAAGGAATATGATGCAGCCATAAAAAAGAATGAAATGTAAGACATATGCACATTTTCTTTATCTAGTCCACCACTGATGGGCATCTGGGTTGATTCCATGCCTTTTATTTAGCACATTTTACATAATGCCTTATTAACTTAATTTATAACTATTTTAGCTATATGGTGTATGGGCCTCCATTTATACTCTTGTCAGTGTCCTGATAATGTTAGAAATGGGCCTAGATTCCAGGGTCAGTTAAGTCTGGGAAACATTGAGATAAACACAGTTAAAGCCTAAATATGCATCATGCATTATGCATGTCTAAGAAGGGATTATGTCGTATTTCTTTCACTCCAAAGTGCCTTTTTTTTTTTTTTTACATTTTAACATTTCCAAAATCAGAAAGTATATTACAATTGTAGTAGGCCAGAAAACAGCTGTGTCTGAATGTGCATTGAAACTTGTACTGTGGGCATCAGTGGCTTTGAAGGAAACCCCAGAGACAATAGTGGAGCATATTTTTAAGAAATGTTTTATTACCCAAACACTTGATGACATACAGGAAAATATTAGGTGGGAAAACACAGATATCAATGACTCAGAATCAAACAATGATGTTCAAGAATTGAACTCACATGAAGCTTGAGGAAACCTAAGCAATTTAACTTGCTTTAATTTTCTTCTTTAGGTACGCACAAGAGTGACTATGATAAAAATCTAAATCTACAAAAAGATTGTAAAATTTACAATAAGTATAAAATAAAAATTCCAAGTGTTAAGAAAGAGTTGTTTCTTGATTTAGTTAGCTGTGGTTTGTCTTTCTTAGTGGAAAATAAAATAATGGTATGTCTCACTTATAAGTGGTAGTTTTCCAACCTTTGTCCCCACTATAAGTGGGAGCTAGACAATGGATACAGATGGACCCAGAGAGTGAAGTAATAGACATTGGAGAATTCAAAAGGTTTCAGGGGGATGGAAGGTGAAGGATGAAAAATTACCTGCTGGGTACAATATACACTATTCCAGTGATGAGTTCATATGGTTTGGCTCTGTGTCTCCACCCAAATCTCACCTTGAATTATAGTAATCCCCATGTGTCAAGGGCAGGACCAGGTGGAGATAATTGAATCATGAGGGCAGTTTCCCCCATGCTGTTCTCATGATAGTGAGTTAGTTCTCATAAGATCTGATGGTTTTATAAGGGGCTTCCCCCTTTGCTCATCACTTTTCTCTCTTATTGCCATGTGAGGGAGGATGTGTTTGCCTTCCTTTCTGCCATGATTTGTAAGTTTCCTGAGGTCTCCTCAGCCATGCAGAACTATGAGTCAATTAAACCTGTTTCCCTTATAAAATACCCAGTCTCAAGTTTTTCTTTATAGCAGCATGACAGTGGTCTAATAGAGTAAATTGACACTGGGTAGTGGAGTGCTGCTATAAAGATACCCAAAACTATAAAAGCAACCTTGGAACTGAGTAACAAGCAGAGGTTAGAATGATTTGCAGAACTCAGAAGAAGACAGAAATATGTGGGTAAGTTTGGAACTTCCTAGGGACTTGTTGAATGGCTTTGACTGAAATGCTGATAGTGATATGGACAATTAAGTTCAGGCTGAAGTGGTCTCATATGGAGATGAGGAACTGGAGTAAAGGTGACTCTTGCTATGCTTTAGCAAAGAGACTGGTGACATTTTGCCCCTGCCCTAGAGATCTATGGAAATTTGAATTGAGAGAGAGGATTTAGGGCAACTGGTGGAAGAAATTTCTAAGCAGTAAAGCTTTCAAAAGGAAGCAGAGCATAAAAGTTTGGTAAATTTACAGCCTGATGAGGCCATAGAAAAGAGAAATCCATTTTTCTGGGGGGAAATTCAAGTCACCTGCAGAAATTTGCATAAGTAGCAAGGAGCTGAATGTTAATCACCAAGACAATGGGGAAGATGTCTCCAGGGCATGTCAGAGACCTTTAGGGCAGCCCCTTCCAACACCAGGCCCAGAGCCTCCACCTAGATTTCAGAGGAAGAGTGGAAATGCCTGGATGTTCAGGCAGAAGTTTGCTGCAGGGATGGAGTCCCCATGGGAACCTCTGCTAGGGCAATGCAGAAGGGAAATGTGGGGTTGGAGCTCCCACACAGAGTCCCCACTGGGGCACTGCCTAGTGGAACTATGAGAAAAGGGCCACCATCCCCAAGAGCCCAGAATGATAGATCCACCAAGAGCTTGCACTATGCACCTGGAAAAGCTGCAGGCACTCAATGCCAGCTAGTGAAGGCAGCAAGAAGTGGAGCTATACCCTGCAAAGCCACAGAGGCAGAGCTGCCCAAGGCCATGGGAGCCCACCTCTTGCATCAGCATGACCTGGATGTGAGGCATGGAGTCAAAGATCATTTTGAAACTTTAAGTTTTAATGACTGCCTTATTAAATTTCGAACTTTCATGGGGCCTATAGCCCCTTTGTTTTAGCCAATTCCTCTTATTTGAAATGGGTGTATTTACCCAATGCCTGTACCCACATTGTATCTAGGAAGTATCTAACTTGTTTTTTATTTTACAGGCTCATAGGTAAAAGGCACTTGCCTTGTCTCAGATGAGAGTTTGGGTTTGGACTTTGGGTTAATGCTGTTATAATTTAAGACTTTAGGGGACTGTTGGAAGGGCATGATTGTGTTTTGAAATGTGAAGACATGAGATCTGGGAGGGGCCAGGAGTGGAATGATATGGTTTGGGTCCTCCCCACCCTGCCCAAATCTCACTTTGAATTATAATAATCCCTATGTATCAAAGGTGGAACCAGGTGGAGATAATTGAATCATGGGGGTACTTTTCCCAATTTTGTTCTCATGATAGGGAATCAGTTCTCATGAGATCTGATGCTTTTACGAGGGGCTTTCCCCTTCACTTAGCACTTCTCTCTTCTGCTGCAATGTGAAGAAGGACATGTTTGCTTCCCTTTCTGCCATGATTATAAGTTTTCTGAGGCCTCCCCAGCCTTGGGGAACAGTGAGTCAATTAAACCTCTTCCCTTTCTAAATTACCCAGTCTTGGATATTTCTTTATAGCAGCATGAGAAAGGACTAATACATAGGTACAATAAAAGCCCAGACCTCACCACTACACAATATATCCATGTAATAAAACTGCACTTGTATGCACTAAACCTATTTTTTTAATTAAATTCATTTGTTAAAAAGAAATCACATGTATTTATTTAATGTCATTTTACATTTTAAGAAATATAATCATTTGGAAATTTTCCCAGATTTTTTTAACAGAAAGGCCCTTTTTCTCCAAATCATTACATAAGACTTGTGTTTTCTGGAGCATTTTTTTTGAGAAAGCTGCATTAAGTTACAGAATACTGAAATGCAGCAGTTGGAAAGAGCTTCAAAGGACCCAAACACCTCATTTTCAAGACAGAAAAACTGAGGCCCTGAAGATAAAGTGACTTTCCCAAATTTATTCAGCACATTAATGGCAGATGTAAAGCAAGACTAGGCATCCTGACTCCTGACATTATTTTTTATTCCTAGATCAATTGAAGCCTTCCTGGATTATATCAAACTGGCTGTTTCTGACCCAATTAGAATTGGCCAATTAATATTCCACTCTTTTATGTGTTGACAAATTTGAAACTTGTTTATGACTTGTTTGTCGACCATCAGTTTAAAACTAAAATGGTTGACAAAGACAGAAAATTCATCCAGAGGTCTATAAGCCCACAGATTCAAGAAGCTCATGAACAGACACAGAATGAACATCAAGAAAACTGCACTAATATAGTATAAATTGCTGAAAGCCAATGATTAAATAAAAAAGATCTCAAAAGCAGCCAGAGAAAATGAACATGATAGGTTAAAAGCATAGTAAAAATATATCATAAAACACTAATCACATGAAAGCTTCAGTGATTTTATTAATATCGGACTAAGTAGACTTCAGAACATGCCAGGAATTTTGAATGATATATCTAGTATTATTACAGATATTATAATAGTTAATGATAAAAAGGTTAGTCACCAAGAAAATCTAACACTCCTAAATGTATATGCCCAATAACAGAACGTCAAAATATGTGAAGCAAGAAGTGACAGAACTAAAAAGAAAAATAGACAAATTCACAATTACAGGTAGAGATTCCAACAATCCTCTTTTAGTAATCAATAGCATAAGTAATCAGAACATCTGTTAAAGTACACTTGGATGCACAGAAAATCTTGCACTTCTTTTTGAAGAAGCATAATTTGAATCTGGGCTCTACCATTGTAAGAGTGTGGAAAATGTATACAGTATGACCCCCATGAATCCTGCCTCCTCGTATCTATTTCTGTGTATAGTTCTCTCCAACAATGACTGACATCTTGGTCATGCAAATTTCTCTAGCTAATGAGACTTCAGCAAACATGCCACAGGGAGAAGTTTGAATGGCGCATGCAAATTGGGGCTTATCCTCTCCTTTGCTGTTTTTGGAATCCAGCCACCAGGTAAAAAAGCCCAGGCTAGCATTTTGGAGACAAGTGGCCCGGTGACAGTCAACACCAACCATCAGACATATGAATTAGGCCATCTTACTCAGCCAGCTCCAATGGAGCAACCAAAAGGGACTCTAGATGAGGCCAGAAGAAGCCTGGCCCAAATTACTGAATTGTCCACAATAAAATGGCTCTTCTGAGTTTTGGAGTGGTTTACTAGGCAGCAAAGGAAAACTTGTAATATCCCAAGTAGTCAGCCAGCTCTGCACCAAGAAAGGCCAGAGCAGCGACCACCCCTCTAATTACTCAAAAGAGAGACAGAAAGTGTCTTAATAAATATTGCCTAGAAATTCAGAGTGAATCTCTTCTGACATAGCCACTCTCAGCCCAGCAAATCAATGTTAACAAAACACATGTGCTGGAATTTCCCCGATGGCCTTCTAGGCAGAACTTTTTGGTTAGGAAAAGAAAAAGAAACTTAATTTGAAGCTTTAATAACCTCCCAATTAGGTTGTTTCTGTTAGCGTTAATATTTGATCATGACATTACTGTGACTATTTTAGAATTGAACTGAAATTAAGTAAAAATGTTTGATCATAAATAATTTCATTATTAAAGATAATCTTTGTTATATATGCTCCTATGCCTATCTTTTATTAAATTTACTTTTCATGTTGACATTTTTAAGGGCATAATTGTATGTTTTCATTCTTAGTAATATTGTTACCATATATTAATTATGGCATCATGCCAGGAACACTGGTAATGAAATTCTTTGGTTTTTCTACTTTAAGAGCCAGCAATAGGTTCTCTCCCTCACAACTAGCAAATAGAAGATCACCTTGGAGCTCTAAATTTATTCCCTGAATTATTTTCTCTCCTTCCTAATTTGTTCATAACTACCACTGATCTTGATTCATGGAAAAACCATGGTACAAGAATGGCAGGGGTTTTGGATTATCTTTGCCCTTTTATCAGCAGTTTCTATTTGTTACCAAAAACAGAAGGGTGTGGTAGGCAGAATAATGGTCCCCGAGAGATGTTCACATCCTAATCCTGGGAACCTATAAATATGTTACCTTACAAGCCAAAAGGGACTTTGCAGAAGTGATTACGGACCTAGATAAGGAGAAATTATTCTGGATTATTTGGATTGGCCCAACATAATCACAGGGGTCCTTAAAAGTGGAAGAGGGAGGCGAGTCAGAGAAGATAGGACATCAAAGCAGAGTTCGACTGATACTATGTGAGAAGGACTCCATCTACCATTGCTGATTTTGAAGACGGAGGAAGGGGCCATGCATCAAGAAACAGAAAAGGCAAGGAAACAGATCCTCCCTAGAAGCTCCAGAAAGGAAGCATCTTTTGCTGATGGCTTCACTTTAGCCCAGTGAGACCAGGGCCAGACTTCTGACCTACAGAGCTGTAAGATAATGGATTGTGTTGTTTTAAAGCACTATATTTGTGGAAATTTGTTACAACTACTATAGGAAACTGATACAAGTGGCATTCCTGGGGGTACCTTGGTTTGAGTTCTGGGAATCCCACTTATGGGCTATGTAGCAGAGGACAACCTGTTTAACCTCTCTACACTTCAATTTTCCCATCTGTAAAATGAGGATAATAGTGGTTATCTCATAAGATTATTGGGATAATTAAATGAGAAAATTTGCATAAAGCGCTTAGCTCAGTGCCTAGCACATTTTAAGCCTTTGTTAAAGGTCAGTTATTGTTGCCATCATTAAACCCTGTTGTGGCAGACTGTGGTATTGTTCACATTCACCTGTGTCCTTCCCTGTTACAAGACCCTCACTGCTTGTCCTTTGGCAAGTGACTTGCAGAGTCTTGCTGGAGGTGGTAGGCACTTCCTGTCCCATTGTCAGGCTTGGCCATGGAACTGCTTTACCAATGAACTGTGAGCAGACATGAGCCAGGTCACATCCAAGGAGAAGCTTTTGGAGCTAGTGCACAGTTTGGCCCTGCCTCTTGTTCTTTTCTCTTTTTGATAAGAAAAAAATTTTCTAAATTATTGGGTTCCACTTGAGTCCTAGCTAAGGAGACACATGGCACAGAGCTGTGCACAGCATGTAAAGTGAGATATAAATGTCACTGCCATAAGTCATTGAGATGTGAGGGTTACTTATTTTCATGGCAAAGTTAACAAAGACACCTTTCATGGATACTGTTTAGAGAGTTGCCAATTCACACCATACACACATCCTGCTATCTACAAAAACTGTACTTCGATCACAGCTATGCTAACATTCACATTGGTATTCTATACCCTCTGGGTCCCTGACCATGGTTAATTCAACCATACAAGAACCCTTAGTCCTACTTGGGCCAAATAGATCCTCTTTCCCAAAACTTTGGACCTGTGATCAAGAGGCAGCTACAGAAAAGCTCTGCCTATGCCTAGAACTAAAGAATTTGTGGAGAATGAGAAATCTTAGGAATTATGGCCTGATCATGTTGAATTCTGCAGCTGGAAAAGCAGAGAAAGAAGAATAGAGATGTGAGAAGAGGAGGAAAGGATTCCTGAGATCCTGATGATTTTCAATTCCTGGACTTGGTCTACCCTGAGGCCCTTGAGATATGCTCCATGAGATATGCCACTCTCCTTTCAATAAATCCCTCTTACTATTAAGTGAATAAGTTCAAACTAGTTTCTGTGACCTTAAACCAAAAGCATCTTGGCCAAGATGAGGTTATAGGTAGGAGTACTGCTGCCAGGAGTCTAAAGGAAAAGTTTCCATTAATGACAATCCCCAACGCCATGAGCAATCAGTCTGCACATTACAGAGGGCCCAACCTTCCCTTTTCCCTGTCTGCCTGAGCCCCCACCAGATCCCCTACTGGTGCAGAGGACATAACTCTCCACTTGCCACAAACTGAGCTCTTCTGGGTGAATGAGTCAGACAGCTAGAAGAAGATGGTTTCAGCACAATTTGTTCACCATCAAACATATGTATTAGAGTCCTGCTGTGTTTTGGACACCCTGTTAGCTGAAAGAATTCAAAGAAGAGAGGCAACTGGGCATGGTGGCTCATGCCTGTAATCCCAGTACTTTGGGAGCTGAGGCAAATGGATCACCTGCAGTCAGGAGTTTGAGAGCAGCCTGGCCAACATGGTGAAACCCTGGCTCTACTAAAAAATACAAAAATTAGCTGGGTGTGGTGGTGCACACCTGTAGTCCCAGCTACTTGGGAGGCTGAGGCAGAAGAATGGCTTGAACCCTTGAACCTGGAAGGCAGAGGTTGCACTGAGCAGAGATTGTACCACTGCATGCCAGCCTGAGTGACAGAGCAAGATTCCATCTTAAAAAAAAAAAGGAAACTCACTCTGCCATTTGTGAGGATATATCTTAATAGGGTATAAGAGGTTAAAAAAGAAGTTCCAAAGAAAGATGGGTAAGAAGCTTAGCCCCATATCTGCCACTAACTAACTGCACAACTTCAGTAAGCCATTCACCATCTCTGGCTTTCAGCATTTCCATTTACAAAATCAGGGCCTAGAGTAAATGATCTTTACAGTGTTTTCCATGATGCCTGGCCCACTGGCATTACAGATAAGACCCAGTAAGCAAAAATGAGCCACTGAATACAGTTTAAGGCTGGCTTTATCAGAATCATGTGGGGAGCAATCTAACAAATTAAATGTAGATTTTTAGAGCCTTAAACCTCAGAGTTCTGATTCAGTAGGGCTGAGCAGTACCCTTGTTTGTGCTAATTCTGACACATGCCCAAATTTGGGATCCACTATTCTTGGCTATTACAGATTACCACCTGGAAATGTCTTGGCCATCCCTTAAGCATATAAACAATCAACAACATGATAAGCTGATAAACTACATATTCGTTGTTAGTACCTATGTAGCAGTGTTGGCATGGCATTACTATGTGCCCAGCACTGTACTGAGAGCTTTACACATATTCATGCATTTAATTTTCATAACACCCTATGAGTTGGATATTTTACTATCCCCAGAATTATTTTAATCCTTTTATTTATCTCTTTCTTCCTTGATCCAACAATGTACTTTCATCAGGTCTTCTCTACAGGAAAGTATAATTTGAATAAATAAATAATTAAAATTAAGTAAAACATAAAAGTAGAAGAAAGCCTAATTTGGAAGCTGGTGGCCTTTTGTTCCTGCCTCAAACCTGCACTCCCTTTAGGACTTTCTGTCTGTATCTCCCACGTCTCTGCTAAAGGGTGAGAAACCTGGCCAAGACGTGGGTTGTGCTTTCCAGGAGTAGGAGGATTTAATGCAAGGGACATTCTAGTCATGAGTTTATTCTGCCACTGATTCAGTTGTCAAAGAGATTTGCATATTAAACAAGCTAGAAGAAATAACCCAGTGGGATAATCTTGAAATTTTGTCATCAGCTTTGATATCAGATAGTTACACCTTGGATAAATTAATAATCTGTGAGCATGACAGTGTAAGCCACTGAGGATTTTGTTGAATCTGGAGAGAGTTCAGTCTCAAGGAGGAAGAGTAACAAATAACAATACTTTAGAATTTAAGGCCAGAAGATGGCCAAATAGGAACAGCTCTGGAGTGCAGTTCCCAGCGAGAATGTAGATGTCGCTGCAGGTGATCCCCAGGTAAGCAGGGTCTGAAGTGGACCTCCAGCAGTGCTAAAGCAGAGGAGCCAAAGTGTTAGAAGGAAAACTAAAAAACAGAAAGAAATAACTTCATCATCAACAAAAAGGATGTCCACTCAGAAACCCCATCCAAAAGTCACCAACAACAAAGACTACAGGCAGATAAATCCACAAAGATGGGAAGAAACCAGTGCAAAAAGGATGAAAACACCCCAAACCAGAATGCCTCTCCTCCTCCGAGGGATCACAACTCCTCACCAGCAACAGAACGAATGAGTCTGATGCATTGACAGAAACAGGCTTCAGAAAGTGGGTAATAACAAACTTCTCTGAGCTAAAAGAACATGTTCTAACCCAATGCAAAGAAACTAAGAACCTTGAAAAAAGATTTGATGAAATGCTAATGAGAATAAACAGCTTAGAGAGGAATATAAATGAATTGGTGGAGCTGAAAAGCACAACATGAGAACTTCGTGAAGCATACACAAGTTTCAATAGCCAAATTGACCAAGCAGAAGAAAGGATATCAGAGATTGAAGATCAACTCAATGAAATAAAATGAGAAGGCAAGACTGGAGAAAAAAGAGTAAAAAGAAATGAACAAAGCCTCCAAGAAATATGGGACTATGTGAAAAGACCTAATCTACGTTTGATAGGTGTACCTGAATGTGACGGAGAGAATGAATCCAAGCTGGAATACACTCTTCAGAATATTATCCAGGAAAACTTCCCCAATCTAGCAAGGCAGGCCAATATTCAAGTCCAGGAAATACAGAGAACACCACAGAGATATTCCTCAAGAAGAGCAACCCCAAGGCACATAATCCTCAGATTCACCAGGGTTGAAATGAAGGAAAAAATGCTAAAGGCAGCCAGAGAGAGAGGCTGGGTTACCCACAAAGGGAAGCCCATCAGACTCACAGTGGATCTCTCAGCAGAAACTCTACAAGCCAGAAGAGAGTGGGGACCAATATTGAACATCCTTAAAGAAAAGAACTTTCAATCTAGAATTTCATATCCAGCCAAACTAAGCTTCATAAGCAAAGGAGAAATAAAATCCTTTATGAACAAGCAATTGCTCAGAGATTTCATCACCACCAGTCCTGCTTTACAAGAGCTCCTGAAAGAAGCACTAAACATAGAAAGGAACAACCAGTACCAGCCACTCCAAAAACATACCAAATTGTAAAGAGCATCAACACAATGAAGAAACTGTATCAACTAATGAACAAAACAACCAGCTAGCATCAAAATGGCAGGATCAAATTCACACATAACAATATTAACCTTAAATATAAATGGGCTAAATGCCCCAATCAAAAGATGCAGACTGGCAAATTTGGATAAAAAGTCAAAACCCATCGGTGTTCTGTATCCAGGAAACCCATCTTACATGCAAGGATACACATAGGCTCAAAATAA